>QLSR01000238.1:1494865-1533433 GCA_031780015.1 Citrullus colocynthis | reverse complement strand
TTTTTAGAAAAAAAAAAAAAAAAAAAAAAAAAAAAAAAAAAAAGAAAGATAATAATTGTTCTAAAATTAGCTTTTTAGCAATTTGAAGAACCCATCTCAGAAAGTGGGCCAGTTCTGTAAACATAAATGAACCATTTCTGATCTTGATATCTTCCATACCTCGGGTTCGAAAGAGAAGCAAGCTCCCAGTTCAATAGTGTGTCCATACCACTGCTTTTGATTTTGCGATTAAGGAAAAACTGTCTGTGAATGGCCGAGTCGTGTTGTAATCTTTCAGTAAAGATTTTAGACAAGTGCTTGGTTTGTCCACCGTCGGGGTCGGTTCCCACAACCCATCTCCCTCTCAGCTTCTTCGACATAATTTGGCTACGACATGCGCCTAAATGCCGACTTTTCTTCTACAAATTTCCTCACTCCACCGCCCACTTTACCGACACCATCCTCCCATCACTCAAACAATCTCTTTCCCTTACCCTCCAACACTTTTACCCGTTTTGTGGCAAACTCATCGTTCCTCCCCAACCTCAGAAACCCCATCTCCTTTATACCCCTCAAGACTCTGTCCATCTAGTGATAGCCGAATCTGATTCTCCCCATTTTCACGCCCTTTTACCCGACCATCCAAAAGATGCCAAAGATGTGTACCAATTGTTCCCAGATTGGCCCGAGTTTGGGTTATTGTCAGATGGTACTCAACTCATTCCTCTCTTGACTCTACAAATCACCATCTTCCCCTATCAAGGCCTTTCCATAGCTGTATCATTTCTCCATGTGGCCGTCGATGGACCTGCACTCCATCATTTCATCAAATCATGGGCATCCATCTTCGCAGGAAAAGAGTTTGATGCCCCACCACCGTTTCATGATCGGACTGTTGTCCAAGATCCACATGGACTTGAATCCGCTTTTCTTCGTCTTCACTGGAGCATTCCTGGACCCATCAATTTTTATACTGAACCCATCAGTCAGCGTCTAGGTGACAAGGTTCGGGCAACTTTGTCGTTGTCCAAACACCAAATTGAGAGACTCAAAAATTGGGGGAAATCACAAATAACCAAATTAGGCCAACCCTTAGAAATGGAATCTCCATATTTTTCGAGTTTTGTAGTGACATGCTCTCTGGTTTGGGTTTGTTTTGTGGTGTCACATGCAGGAAGAGAAAGCGAATTAGTTTGGGAAGACGAATTGTGTTGCTTTTCATTCGTAGCGAATTGCCGTAATGGACGACTTGGGTATCCAATACCTAGGGGGTATTTTGGGAATTGCCTGGCGTACTGCGTTGCAGCAATAAAGAAGAGTGAGGTTTTGGGGGGAAATGGGATGGTTGTGGGAATGAAAGCAATTGGGAAAAGAGTGGAAGAAGTGGAGAAAGAGGCAGTGGGAAACATGGTGGAGGAGATATCCGTATGGATGAAGTCAGCAGAAAGTGGAAATGCGGTTGCAGTAGTTGGGTCGCCAATTTTGGGTGCGTATGATACGAATTTTGGGTGGGGGAGGCCCATAAAGACTGAAGTGCTTCAAATTGATAGTGGGAGGTTATTTTGTTTGGGAGAATCAAGAGATGAAAAAGGTGGAATTGAAGTTGGGTTGGCTTTGAGTTCACCTCATATGGCTCGCTTTGTTGCGGTTTGGGAACAAAATCTCAAGCTTTTCGGTTGCCTATAAGTGCCACGTAACACTGTATAACTTGTATGATCCCTCTGCTGGCTGCCACCTACTTTTAAATTTTGTATTCTATAACACTTTTTAATAATGCACATGTCAACGTCATCCCTTCTTTGTTTGTTTTGCATTTTTCTTGTCTTTATGAAATTCAAAGTTGATAAATCCTTTCCTTTGGTTGTTTTTTACTTTCTACTAATAGTTTTAAAAAAGTGGGTTCATCACAACAATCATTTGCAACTCAATTTTCATTTATTGAACAAGAAATGTCCACGACTATGTTAAACAACCACATCCACATATACTTCTGCAGTAATAAGACTACCTTTTGATTTATTCATAGATAACATCTCATCAATTCTACCTCTTACATCTCCATTTTTTATCAGACGATTACACCAAGCTCGAGGAGCTTGTTTTAGTCCTCAGAGCATTTCAAAGTTTATACACACATTGTGGACAAGCAGAGTTGACAACACTAAAAGCTGCGAGAAAAGAAGTTATATTATAAATATTAAGATGGTATGCATAAGTATAGTCACCTATTGCTTTGACCCAAGTGTAGATCAAAACGATAGCAAGCAATACTCAGGGTCGAATCCTCATAGAGACAATGATTTGACATACAATGTTGTACTTGAAGGGATTAAATTCCAAGCAAAAGCGACGTATGACTTTGCTTTAATTTTGATTAGAAGAAAAATCAAGAAACTAGAGATTTAAGCATGATATTAACTTTGAAGAAACATTTTTCTCCAAGAACCTTTTCGTGTTCATGTGTCATATGTCCTCCTCCTCCTCCTCCACCTGATCTTATTTGCTATGACTCTAGGCAAAAACGGGCTTGTGAGAGTTAAAAAAAGAAGGAAAGTTGTGATGGAAATGGGAGATAATTGGGGGAATAGAGAGAGCATTGTGAGAGTTGTGAAAATTATGAGAAAATAAGAGAGCTTACATCCCTCCTCATAATTATCCTTTTATATAAGATACTGGACTTGAGTATAATTGATTTTGTAATGTTCTCGATTGGTTAATGTTGAGTTGTAAGCATTGTGTAATAATTTTCTTGATTGGTTACTGTTGAGTTGTAAGCATTGTGTAAAACATTTCATTCTACCAAAGATTGGTAGGAATTAATTTTATTGATGGTTTGTTAAAAAAAAATAAAAAATAAAAAATAGAAAAAAAATTATAAATGGTCTATAATTGGGCTGCAGCGTCTAAAGCAGGCGAGTGAAGTCCACGCGGAAAAAATGTTCACTGGAAGATGAATATTCTTCTTCTTCCTCGTAAAATAAAAAGGTTATGAAGTTTTAAAATAATAATAACACAATTCTCTTTTTTAACTAACTGAAGAAAATAAGAGCCCGAGGGAGATGGATGTGTAGCTATCTGAAGTAGTCAACGGCAAAGCGCCTTTCTTAATCTTCCCATCAATTTGTCTATATATATAATATATATAATAATTTCGCTGTGTATGCACTTTAAGCCCACTGGGTAGAAACGAGGTTAAGATTTCTTTAATATAGTTCCGTCTACGATTTGGTTTTCCGGTGGCTTTTCCAGGTTAGTTGACGCCTGACGGAGGCTTTTCCTGATCCACTTTTTGTCAGATTTCTTTATTTTTTCTTTTTTCTTCTGCCATTTTTACGGCCATTTCTGGGCGCCAACAGGGAACACAGAATTAGAAACTATACCTTCTCTGTTTGGTTCATCTGGTGCTTCTACGCAAATGTTTAACTCTGTCCGTGTACAGGAGAATTCGGAATATCCGGCTGATTTCTTTTAATGATTTTTTACAGACCACGTATTTTCCTTGCGCTTTTTTATGCTTTAACGTCTTGATTATTCTGAATTTTGTCTATTTCGCTTTCCAAGTGGGTCATTTCGTGTAATTTGTATGTGATGTTAATATCTTGCGCAATTATGAACATGCAGCATTGGTAATTTATAATGTCGTAAAAATATATGTTGACTTGCAATTTTTGTGCTCAATCGACGATCCCCATCACGGGTGTTTGTGTTTCTCTAAAACCATTGGTTTTGTGAATATTTTCATTTTTAGAGATCTGAAATCGTTTGAGAACCTACACCTAGCCAGGATTCATTGAGTCTCAATCATAAGGATTGGGATCTACAATCTCTATTTGGGGACTGAATAAATGATGGGATTAAGTTTCGTTTCTTTTATTTTCTATTCTTTGTGTCTTCGTTCCCAAATGATTTAGGTGACTAGTGTAGGATGGGTATTATCTTGAGCAACTTTTGGTATTCACATAACCTACTAATTCTCAAAACTTTGCAAATTATTGTTTTATGTGATTTAGGGATTTCTATTCTGCATTGTTGTCTGCATTATTCAGACTGATGATACCCAATTTACTACTAGCATAAATTTATGAACACTTCCCCAACATTCGTTAATGATGATGCAAATCATGCAATGATGCAGCTGGATGCAATGGCTACAAATTTTCAATATGATTCTGAATTCTTTAAGAATTTTCTCATCCCTGATTACATACTCCGACCTGAAGCAGAAGTTGAGAGCGTTCCTTATGTTCCCAATTGTCCTGTTTTAGTATTTATCAACTCCAAAAGTGGAGGTCAGCTTGGGGGCAGTCTCCTTAGCACATATCGTTCTCTTCTCAAAGAGAAACAGGTGATTTTTTGGTCACAAAGATTTTAGATGTACTTTGTTAGCCTTTGGGAGCTATATAGGAAACTACTGAATCTATGGCTGGTTGACTTCTATCTGACTAATTGTAAGGTTTTTGATTTGGGGGAAGAAGCTCCTGATGAGGTGCTGCGCAGAATCTTCTTGAATCTTGAAAAGCTTAAGCTTAATGGCGATGAAATTGCAGTCGATATTCAGAAGAAATTGCGATTAATTGTGAGTTTCTGATGTGTTTTCAAATTTCATATATCTACGCCAAGTTCAAAGTTTTATGATTTAGCAACATACACTGTTAAACTTCATCCTTAATGCATTTGATCTTTCAGGTTGCAGGGGGTGATGGAACAGCTGGCTGGCTTCTTGGAGTTGTTTGCGATCTTAAGTTATCTCATCCACCTCCAATTGCCACAGTACCCTTAGGAACTGGAAACAATCTTCCTTTTGCATTTGGTTGGGTAAGTTTTTTTTATTTTATTTTTTAATTAATTTATTATTTATTATTTATTATTTTATTTTTATAATAATAATAATATATTTATTTATTTATTTTATTTTTTAATTTTATAATTTATTTATTTTTATCCACACTGTATGATTACCATATTAACAATGTAGCATTGCACAGGATGTTGAGCAAATATTATTGAAGGCAGAATTAATATATTTAATTGCTGCTTTCTTATTCGTTAGAATGTTGGTTACTGATGAAAACATTATTGATAGGCCTGGCATTCAAAGGATGAATGCATGTGAAAACTGTGCATTTTAGTTTGATATCAACCAGTGCATCTGTATAATTATCAATTTCGTCCTGATATTATTATCAAGCAGCACAAGAATTGAAACCAAAATATTTTCCTAATTTCAGGGAAAGAAGAATCCTGGAACAGATCCTAACTCTGTGGTTTCATTTTTAGATCAAGTCCTGAAAGCAAAGGAAATGAAAATAGACAAGTAAGAAAATAGGATAGAAAGGCTGACGCCCACATGTTTGCATATGTGTTCATGATAAAATCTATATTCTTCTTATCAAAAGCCATAATGGGTTGTGTTATTGTTGTTTGACAGTTGGCATTTTCTTATGAGGATGAGAGCTCCGACAGAAGGCTCATGTGATCCTATTGCTCCCCTTGAACTGCCACATTCCCTACATGCATTTCATCGAGTCACTGAGGGTGAACACAATGTGGTAACTACATGCTATGTGGAAAATATTCCCTGTTTGTGTTGCATTTTGACATAAAAGAGTGTTTTCATGTTCTAATAAATCTTAGTTGGTTATCTTGTTTTCTCTAAAAGAATTCTGCATGCAAACCAACTCATCATGATCATAAGTAGTTACTTACTGCTCTAATACTCCAATTTTCAACATCTGCAAAACTACATGGTCTTACTTGAGGTTGAAGCTAAGTTCTACAAAAGATACTTGAGAGATGAATTAGAAATTCAGAACACAAGGCAGGAGCAATGTTGTATTTTGATGGAGCTTACAGATCGATAGTATTGGATAAGATGACTAGATTTCATTGTTTGTCGGAGTAAGTGTGAGGGACCCAGTTAGAGATACAATAGGATTATTAGAATGGTTATTAGTAAGGGGTGTATTTGTTATTGGATTGTACGTTTGTTAGGGATTTTAGTTATAAGTAGAGGGAATGGGATAGGAGCAAGGAGTGAAAAATTTTGTGGGATTTCCTTAGTTGAGAATTTGGGAGAGTCTAGCCCTCTTGAAAGGCTAGTGGTTACCTGGTTACTTGTTCTTATGATATAATAGCATATTTCCTTATATTTTCATATATTTCCATATTTTGGTGTTCTTAAGTTTGCTGTGTGTTATTGAGTGTGTTTTTGTTAGGAGGTACCCTAACAGGATGCCATTTTGGGACTAGTCTTGAATATAGTTCTTATTTATGAAATGCTAAGACTAAAGTATGGTCTCTTGTAGACTAGAGTATGAAGGTTTTTGCATATCTGCCATTAGATTATTTCATTACCATCTCTTACTCCATGAATGCCGAAGACTTGATAAATAACTCAACTTATATCCCTGGAAATTAGCAGTTTTGACTGAACCCTTAAGTGTCATTGACGGATACAAGTAATTAATATAAATTAGAAACCAAAGTCTTTTGGAAAGGCCAGTTGATTCTACTTTATATAAATCATTTCTCAGAGTCTTCCTCTTTTGATTATACTTCATAATTGCTTAGTTCATTATTAATTATTAGTTCCATTTTTTAGATTTTAGAAATATTCTTAACGTGGATTCTGAAACTATATAAAGGTTATGCACTCAACTCAAATGCAGAAAAAGTATTATTTGTGGAAAGATAGCCTCAAGTTCTCATTTTTTGTTTGATTTTCAGTTTATGAAAGAAACTTCACCTTCAATTATGCTTTATATAAGTCAATCTTCTTCTCTCTTTATGTGCTGAAGTATTTTCTTGATTACCAGGAAGGTTGCCTCACATTCCGTGGAGGATTTTGGAACTACTTCAGCATGGGTAAAACTACTTCCATGGCAGTTCTAGATAAAAGTTCAACGTGTTACTAGGAGTTGTAATATTATCACAGGAGACATGTCCTAAATCATTTCCAGAAAGAAAATTCCTTATTTTGATGATCTCTTAATGGGAAAAATTTCCAACATTTGGATTTTACTGTTTGAGATTTTGTAACTGTTAATTTTAGTTTGAAATAATTCTGGTAATGGTCTCTGACATGAGAGTGGTTTCTTCGTTTTGATTATAGGAATGGATGCTCAAGTATCATATGCATTTCATTCTGAGCGAAAGTTGCATCCAGAAAAATTCAAGAATCAGTTAGTTAATCAGGTAAGCATAATAAATTTCTGTCATGAATTTGCTTGCAGACTAGTTTTCAATCATTACTTAAATCTTTGTATGAGATGATTGATACTAGGAACGCCATTGATTTTAAAAACATTGAATCATCAAAACATGAGCTCTTGGATATGTTTGTCAAGCACGTTTAACTCTTTGATTATTATAGTGTTATTGCATATATGCCAAAAATTGACCTTTTCCCTCTAATTTATGTACCAGAGTACCTACGCAAAGCTTGGCAGCACCTGGTTTTTTGCTCCTTTGTTTCATCCTTCATCCACGTTTGTATCCAAACGATCTTATTTTATTTAATTTGTATTTTATTTTATTTGTGTGTGTGTGTGAAAAGTAGTAAGCTTAATTGACCATGATGAGTTACACAAAATTCTCATTATATCGTCCCTTGTGAGGTTTTAAACAACCCCCACAATGTTGGGCTGCCCATTAGGAGACTGTACAAGATGCACTGAAATTAGTACAAATTGCCTTCGGGGAATAATATACAAAGATGGAAATACGAACTCCATATCAAACCATTTAAGTAGCCAAGTTGACAACATCTTACGAAATCCCAACTCTCGTCATTACTGCCCTCTCATTCCATTATTTCGATGAACTCCAGTGAGTTGCTTTAACTCGATCCATAATATTTTAGCCCACTTCTGTTCTATGGCCCCGTAACATCTGTAATATGTTCCCTCTTGCTGCTACTGCTATGTGGAGATCCCTGGATTAGTAAAAACTCTCGTTTAAATCTCTAACCCTTGTTATAGTATTCTGTATTAACCATGAAAGAATAGGTGGTCTTTGTTTTCCTTTGCCTCTTACGGATTGCAGCAAAAATCTCAATGCATCTATTCATCATATTGAGTCGCCCATGGCATAGCTAAAATTTCAGCTTTTTGGCCCTTGTAGTCATCATAGAATGGGTTAAACCATGTCTTTATAACTCTGGTAGTCACCATAGAATGATCTTTAACAAGGGCAAATCTGCCAGTTATCAGATTCGGGCAGAAATAATTTACAGATAGTCCAGAGCAGTTGCACCACAACTTTTATTACAATGTAAAATGCCTTCAAAGTCAAAGTGTGAAACTGTAAAAATTTAATTTAAAAAATGGGTATTTCTCCTTATTAATTCGAAATGTAATGAAAGAATGATATGTTGCATTAACCTTCAGTTTTTTCCCTTTCCTTTGTTTAACTAGTTCCTGTCACTGTAGGAATATAGCTCAAATTGCTAAGGTCGAGATCATGAAATATCATGGTGATTGGCAAACGTTGCATATACCTCATGGGTAATCTTTTTCAGCTTTTAAAGTTACGTATTGGACTATCTTATTGTTAATAACACTACTGTTATTTCAAAATTTATAATTGGAAACTGAAACCAGCACCCTACATTTATTGTTTTCTTCTTATCAGTACTGTACTACTAAATTTGTGTCAATACAGTCTTGCTAATTATTCTGGCAAGAAGATAGTACTCCTCCTCTCTGACCTCAGTTAACGAAAATAGTTATAGGTGCTGGTGGCAACCGTTTTGTTTTCCAATTTTGAAAATTAAACTATAAGCAGTACATGGACCTATTGTTTGTTTGTTTATTTTTGTTACATGTTTTTAAAAAACGATTCAAAATCTGAATTTGAATTTGAAAACTAATGTCCCGTTTGGTAATTGTTTGGTTTTTAAAAATTAAGTTTTTCCTTTCAATTTCTTACAATGATTTATATCTTTCTTGGATAAAAGAGTTGAATTCTTAGCCAAATTCCAATAACAAAAACAAATTTTAAAAACTATTATTTTTAGTTTTCAAAACTTGGCCTGATTTTTAAAAGCATTGGTAAAAAGTAGATAACAAAGTAAGACATTTAGAGGTGGAATGAGGGTTTATAGGCTTAATTTTTAAAAACTAAAAACTAAAAACCAAATGGTTACCAAACGAGATCTAAATAAAGTGGTTTTCAAAAATTGTTTTTGTTTTTTGAAATTGGCTTAGAATTTAAATGTGTTTTCTAAAATGTAGAAAGTTTAAAGAGATTGTGAAGTAGCAAGTGTAGCTTTTAGAAACAGAGAACTAAAGATGAAATTGTGGTCAAACATTCTTTAATGTTTAGGACCTCTTTCTTAGGATACCATATGCTTCTCTTTCTTATTATGAAACATTGTACCTTGATGTTTGCTACAGAATTAGGTCAATCGTATGCCTTAACTTGCCCAGTTTTTCTGGTGGATTCAATCCATGGGGGACACCTAATAACAGAAAGCGGCATGATGTTAGTCCCCAATCTATTATTTTTATTTAGGAAAATTATTTTAAATAACAAAACTGTTAAAAATATTTACAAATAATAGCAAAATGTTACAGGCTATCTACGATACACCGCGATAGATTGCGAGTAGACAGTAAAATTTTGCTATATTTATAAATATTTTGATTCATTTTTCTATATTTGAAAACAACCCTTTTATTTATATAGCATATCTAAATCCTGATGTTGGTAGAATGCTTTAATTATTTTTGCATGCTTCTCTTTTAGCATTTGATATCATTCCTTAATGAAATATGTTTATAGAGGGACTTAACTCCACCATATGTCGATGATGGTCTTCTTGAGGTTGTTGGCTTTCGGGATGCATGGCATGGACTCATTTTGCTTGCTCCAAAAGGACATGGAACTCGCCTTGCACAGGTAAGAAACTAGAATTAAACGCTGAGGACACATCAGGGTCTCTAATCTAGATTAGCTAATTCTTAGGTTAGGTGCCACTGCTAACCAAAGCATAACTCAATCGACGAATAGGTTAGATGTTTGAATCTCTCCACCCTCATGCGTTCTTGGACTAAAAAAAACAATTAGATCTTTGTAATAAAGAAATTGTTAAAAGTGTTAATACATCAACTTATGGTTAACAAAAAGCAGTAGATTTTACATGGTTGACTTAATTGAGAATTTTTAATATATCAAGGGTAAAACTGAGAATAACTGCATCTTCATTATACAAGCCCAAAGAAGGCTTTTGAAAGGAGATAGAGATTCATTTATTTCCATGTGTTATGGTTGTAGATTATAACCGTTGGCATATGGGATAAAATGCTTAGAAGTGTTTAAATCTCACATTGGAAAAATCAAGAGACCCCACACTTTTAATAAGGTAGATGAGCTCTCATTGTCAATTGGTTTTGAGATGGAATCCCATACTATCTAATATGGTATCAAGCCCATAAAGCCCAAACTGATATCCAGTCCAATAAGGGAAAAAAAAAAAAAAAAAAGAAATTGAGATCCAATCAAGAATGGTGAGCCCAAAAGAGACACCATCTTGAGGGGGCATGTTGAAGATCCTATATTTGAAAAACCAAGGACTTCACACTCTTAATAAGATAGACGAGCTACTCCTCTCGTTGCTAATTGGTTTTGAGATGAAACCTCATACTATCTAATAAGAACCACAAAAAAAAAAAAAACTCATAATTATGTTCTATTTTCATAGTCATCTTGAACTTTTAGTATTTATATGAACACGAAGCATGCTTAGACTTGGAACAAAATGTTGAGCGATGTTTGCAGCCTTAAACAGAAACAAAAATCGAAGTTTTGTTTTTTGTTGAAGGGCGCTTCCAAATAATTTAAGTATTTATTGATCAAATACATTCTTTGAGGTTAACAACTTCTGCCACTGTGGGCTACTTTGTGACTTAATTTGGAGTCTACTTGGTTACCGAAATCCATTCAACCATCCTTCTATCCTGAGGTTCCGACATAATTTGGTCCAAATGCAGAAAAGTTCAATATTATATTGTTTGGTTTAATGCCTAAATTTTTAAAGATTTCAATAATATACATCCAAGATGTGACCGGTTGGATTAACTTGTGTTGAAATAAACATGTATGTTAAGTTTTTATGACGTTGAAGTCAACAATGCTATGAGAACAAAGGGAATTAGTGATGATCTTGTGACAACATGTATATTATCACTGATAAGGGATCTCGTCTTGTGATTAAAAGTCAAGAGACTGATGCAGGTTGGTTGGATTAGACATCAAATTTGAGTGACTCTTTTAGAGGGTATAAATACTATAGGTCTTCAAGTAGGATGTACTATAACTATACAGTAGTTCCAGTTGTAAGTTGGTACCTTGTGCTTAAAAGAATCATATCCCCCTCCTGGTATTACAATTAAAAAAAAAAAAAAAGAAAAAAAAAAAAAAAGAAAAAAAAAAAAAAAGAAAAAAAAAAAAAAAGAAAAAAAAAAAAAACCCTCATGCTTAGATATTGTTCTGAGTTTGTTTTAGCATATTAATTTAGTTTGTCTCTGTTCTATTCTACTCACACTTTGCCTCTGATTTGGTGCAAGGCTCATCGCATTAGGTTTGAGTTTCAGAAAGGTGCAGCAGATCACACATTCATGAGGATTGATGGGGAACCCTGGAAGCAACCCCTCCCTGCCAATGAATCTGTTGTAGTGGAAATCTCTCACCTTGGCCAAGTCAATATGCTTGCCACCCATAATTGCAGATCAAAAAGTATTAATGATCCCTCAACGCCTAGCAGGCATGATGAGGATTCAGAAGAGGAGGATTTTGAAGAAGACTCCACACAAAGTGGGGAAGAATTCAGGAAATTTGGTGCAGCAGCCACCTTTAAGATTCCAGATGAAATTGATATTTCTCATCTTAGTTGAAAACAAGCACTTCTACCTAGTTTTTTTTTTTTTTCCTTCTGAATGATGATCATCATTTATTGTTATTTTGAACAGCAGGCTCGTGTACTTACAGTGATCGGCTTGATTTCCGATAATGTTGCTTATTTAATAAAATTCATATAGAGTGACCCTTCTTCTTCACCCAGCTTTTCTCATTGCAATTTCTTTTTCATTATTTTATTTTCTTCAACACGAATGGCTCGTGTAGATTTATCCGCGAACGAGTAGAGAAGTTGAAGCAAAAGCGTTTTTTTTTTTTTTGTTATGGGGGGGGGGTTGAAGCAATAGCCTTTTTTTCTTAACGCAAATAAACAATTTTTTGTTCTCGTATAGGAAGCAACTTCGATAACTATTTGTCACACTTTAACATATATTTTTTTTATTATTATTATTCTTTCATCTAATTTTATGTGTTTTAAAGAAAGGCATAAATATCTAAATTGTTAAACCATGCTTATATTGACATGGTCTATTCTTCATTTGACATTGTAAAAAAAACTTTTCTAATCTAGATTAACTAAAGTGAAGATAATTCAAGTAACATTTAGAATATATCGATGCAACTAAAAAGTAAAACGAGAAACATTATTTGAGCACTATTAATAAGATGTTGAAGAAAAGAGAGAAATTTTGGAAGAGAGATCAGAGTCACATGGGAAGATTGGTTGGTGAGCAATTTTCTTATGTTATTGAACACTTAGAAACACCCAAGGAACATACTCGTTCGTATACAACATCGCTACTTATCATCATCATACACTTTACACTGCATTCATTAACGTTGTCTTCATAAAGATAGCTTTATCAATTCTTTTCAAACAAAAGTAGATCTCCATTTTTTCGAACAACAATTGAAAATGAGAAAAAAAGTGGGAAAGGTGGTGGTATAAATCATATCTTTTGGTCCACCATTGAAATATTAGAATATTTAGGATTGATCTTGCTCAAGCAACTTGTTATTTGTGCCTTGTCTTGCCATCTTCTCTATTCCTATTATCCTTGTATTAACCTATTAAATTTTAATGGGAATTCAACTTTTTCTTGAAAAGAAGAAAGGAATATAGCCTATACAACAACAATAAAGTAGTGTACAGTTGTTACTTGTTACCTAACGGTTCTATTGGTTAAAAGACATTATTTGTCTTTATTAAGGTGTGGTTCAGATTTGTAATTAACAAATTTTATTGTTTGTGATTTGTGTAGTGTGGGTGAAAAGTGCATTAATGAAAAAACCGGCGAACTGTTCAAGCCAGGCATTGCCAACACAAATGCGACGATGATTCGAGCAACGGAACCGTATTCGTGGTCGGATAAGAAATAAATTCCAGTATTTCAAGTATACTTAACGGCATCTTCAGCTTCAATCCAATAAAAATTCTCAACTATACAGTTTTCCCATCTACATTCCAAATATAGAATATCAAACCGAAGTCGGAAGGGTTGTTTTCGCCTTCGGTAAATTCGAAGAGAAGCGAGTAAGGGTGATGGTACACTTAAATAAATCCCCTGTTTAGGAAATCCCAAATCGCAAAACCCCAAATCACTCTCTTCGCAACTTAGAAGGAATCTACCTCTGGTAGAACGAACACTTGGGAAGAAATAGAAGGGTCTAATTTGCCGGCTTCAATGGCTGTCGCTGATGAGAAATCAGGCCCCGATGGGAAGGTTTGGACCCTTTGTAGTATGCCCTTTTGGCAAAACAGCAATGCCCCGTCTTCTGCTTCTTCGTCGTCTGTTATTCATAGAGTTCATTTGCAAAGTAATGGTCATGGTCATAAGCCAGCAGAGCATTCGAGTTCTCATCCTGGTGTCGTTTCGTCAATTGCGAAATCTTTACTTCCTACCAAAAGAAGGCTTCGTCTCGATCCTTCCAACAAGCTCTACTTTCCATGTATGTCTCCGGTGGCTCTTTTCTCTTGTGCTTGGTTGATTTTCTGCCTGATGGGGTACATTGTTTTTGGTTTATTTATAAGGTTTAGTGTTTCCTTGATTAAGGTAGTTGATTGTTCATCTGGGTCGTTATATTTCTGGGTTCATAATGAGATTTTGTTGCCTTTTCGTTCTGTTCTTTTAACTGTGTTTGGTTTCTGAATGACAGACAAGCTTGTGTGTTTTTTTTTGCTTCTTTCCTCTTTATCAATGTGGAAGCTCTAACTTTTGGTTTCTTGCTTTTCCGATCCGGCAGTAGATTGAGTTAAAAAGGAACTTTAATGTGTTCATTTCGTCATCCTCCCCTGTTCAGTGAAGCTTACAAGGATTATGGTTGATGACTACTTAGTTACTCTCTAAAAGATGTTGTCTAAGTTCAAAACTCATGCATCCAAAAATGATCTGTTCTTGTTTGGGTTTATAGAATGTGTTTTTTCTTTTCTCTTTGTTCATTTTTTCAGATCTCTTCCTCTCTATTTGGTTATATAGGCTAGTTTGTTTGGTTGTCTAACAAGAATGGCCTTCGAATTGCATATATTACTTTTTGCATCATTTTAGTTGTTGACTAGATGTGTTTTTCCACACAACTGTGTATTGATTTCTTTCTTTCATTTCTCCTTTCCCCTTAAAGTTGAACCTGGGAAGCAGGTCAAGAGTGCTATTGAGATAAAGAATACAAGCAAGAATCATGTGGCTTTCAAAGTATGGATTATTTCCCTCTCGAACTTTTATCAGTATGATTACGGAGTTGTTTAGTTTTATTATAGATGTCAGATTACGGTTGTTGTTTTAATCGACTCAGTGCAGTCATCTTACTTGTGACCCCTTAAATTGTTGTAGTTCCAAACGACTGCACCGAAGAGCTGTTACATGCGTCCTCCTGGTGGTATACTTGCTCCTGATGAAAGTATTATTGCAACGGGTAAGACCCTCAGTCTTGCATTTGATCTGTATGCCTAGAGTTCAACATTGCAAGTAGAAACAATGTAATTAAGTCCTTTGGAAATGTGCTGAGGTTCTCATATCTGTGACTTGACTTCAGTATTCAAGTTTGTGGAGCCACTAGATAACAATGACAAGCATGTAGATCATAAGAGAAGGGTCAAGTTCAAGATTGTGAGCTTGAAAGTGAAGGGTGACATGGAGTACGTGCCTGAGCTGGTATGTCTTGCAGTCTCCAATTCTGAAATAGTTACTGTTTTTACATGCTTAGTGTTTGTAACCAATGCTTGTATCATTATTGTCTTCGGAGCATTTACTAATTCAATGATCTATGAAGTTTAATATATGCTGACATTTCACAATAATTTCCTGAGGTATAGTTTTGTTGAATTCGCAGTGACTAAAATGAATGTTAGGCTAATTAAGTACTTTTAGTCGCTTATTGTCAATCCATGATGCAAATTTTCTATTTATCAAGTGTTTTGTGAAGATCTTCATGTTTTCTTATGGGAAAGATCAATTACAAGTCATTCTAGGATTAAATTTCTGATAGTGATTTCAAATAATGGCATTTCTCAGTTTGATGAGCAAAAAGATCATGTAGCAGTTGAGCAAATACTGCAAGTTGTTTTTGTTGACCCGGAGCATTCTAATCCTGTAAGTAGTAACAGGAGATAAACACAATATCAAGTACAGCCGTGATTGCTTCTTGCATCAATATTCTTATCGGTTCGGATTCTTCTCCTGTATTTTTTCAGGCACTGGAGAAAGTCTTTCGACAACTAGCTGAGGCTGAGGCTGCTACTGAGATGCGCCAAAAGCCTGCTGAAGAAACAGAGTCGAAAATTGTTGGTGGTGGACTCGTCCTCGATGAATGGGTGAGATAACTATACTGTTGTCCACATCTTCTTCCAACCTTACTGAGTGTTAAAATAATTTGATTCTCTGACATATACTTGCTTCTTCTTCATTTGTAGAAAGAAAGAAGGGAAAGATATCTAGCTAAGCAACAGGTTGGAGGTGTGGATTTGGTGTAGAATTCAGTTGCTTGTGTTATGGAAGTTGAAATCACATTCACGTGTGAACTTTTTATTGAGCCATTTGTCGAAGGAGTGGCCATTGACGTTGGCATAGCAATCAAAGGCGAATGGCATAATGACTAGATTTGTGATGGAGTTTCGTGATCTTGTGTTTGTTTGATTGGGTTGCTGTTTCTAAAGGTTGAAAGGTTTTCAGTTGATTTGAAACACTGTCACCATTGATGTAAATAGTGGCTGTGCTGTTGCTTCGCCCCTAAAGTTTGACACCAAATTTGGCAAATCTCATCTACATTTTTATTTGAAAATGCCTTTTTTTCCTATTTGTTGTGATAAGATTTAGCATAAATTAGCCAGAGAATGAAGTGTTCAAATGGAATGTATCCTTATTCTTACTTGTGAATCTTACCCAAGAAGCATCTCTAAATGAAACATTGAGAGACATCATTTTAGCCCACTTGCTGTGTGGAATCTGTTTGGTCTGCCCCTTCCTTTGATATCTTTTCCTCAGTGGTCTCATATCATATAAGGCATGAAATGTCTGAAAATTAGTTCTTTTTTTGCCCCTCTAAGTAAAGGCCTAATGGATAGAAACAATTATATCTATTCCCCCATCATGTTATGAATCTATTCCAATGAACCCCACCTTCGACAATTGCATTATTTATCTCTTAGAATTACATATCCATATTACTTTAAAAGCAAGGTACTAAAAACAAGGAGTTGGAAATTTCAACTTATTATGTGTAGATGTACATATAAAACTAATTGATAAGATAAAAGCATTTCCAAATAGAATATTAAATTAGAGAGTTGATATGGGTATTAATGGGAGATTAAAGGGAAGCAATGATTGTAATATGAATGATTTTGTTGCATTAGTGGGTTTGGAAAGGCAGTTATCGTTTTTGGTGGATGGTCCACTTCCACTTTGTATGACTTCGATAACATACTATAAAATGCAAAATTACTAATTCTCAAAATGAGTCCTCTTACACAGAGAGATTATCATTTTCTAAATAAACGTTTCATATAACAGGGCTGGTAAAATAAGAAAAAACAATTTAGTACGTATGACATTTATTTATAATTTGACATCTAATTAAATAATATATTAATTTTTTTATAATAAAACTCACATCATTATTAAATATTACCGTCATAAAAACCAATGAATTAGATTTTGGCCTATCAATTTCTAAGTGGGTGTTATATGATTCTATTGAAATCGAAAACACCATCTTTCACTCTTTCCTTCTTTTGTATATTTATTAAAAAAAAAAATTATTTCATAACTCTGCATCCAAAAATAAAATTTCTAATTCTAACATGTTAATTTCAAATTTTAGAACTTAAAAAGACATTAGACATCGGAGACATAGCTGGTTGAATTGTAGTGATAGAATTTTTGGCGTTAAATAATATGAAATAGAAAGCTAATCATAGGGTGGCTGTGTAATTCATCTGTAAGGCCCATGCCGATGGGAGATGGGAGTTGGAAATGGCACAAATTTCAAAACAGTGTCTTTTACGTTCGCATAATCCCCGTTGGCGGTAAGTAACTAAACTAGAATGATAAGGAAAAGGAAAGAACAAACAAAACAAATATATATAAACTTAGTTGCAGCCAACATTGTTGATAAACAAAATTCTTATGTCGTATTCAAATAGTTTTTTTCTTAATCAAGATATTTCATAGCATACTTCCAATACCATACAATACTGAACCTTGCACGTGACCCCATTGCATACCACGTGATACTGTAGTTAACACCGTACCTGGGCAATCATCTCAAACTCAACCACGTGTCTCATCTACTTCTACGTACCTGCCTCGTCATCACAAACACAACAATGTCAATACTATATATATATATATATATATATATATATATATATATTATATATATAATATATGGGACCCACTTCCCAGTAATATAAATCATTGCAGTCAAATATTATTATTATTATTTTGTTCTTTCTTTATTTTAAAATGTGATGAGATGGCGCGAAATGTTCCATGGTGGATTAGCCAAGCCATGCCACCTGGCCGCCTGTGGCATCACTTCTTCCCGGTGATTCTCTTGTCTTTGTCTCAATTTCAACCTTCCTCGTTAATTAGAGAATTCATTGAAACATATTCAAAATAAATATTAAATTTATAACTTTTAAAGAAGAAAAAAAAAAAAAATATATATATATATATATATTAGGACTAAAATATGTAATTAACCTTGTTGTAAGTTGAGTCTGACATGAATCTCATTCATCATAGTCTCTGCGAAGTTTGATAAGATCAAGTATGAACAAGGCGAAAAAAGTGATTTTGAAAGCTTGATAAGTGTAAGTTCCAATTATAAGTAAAGATAGATGGCTAACCTCAACCTTCCTATTGATGACATAAATAAAGTTTGTTGTATGAACATCAGTACATTATAAGGCATTTCAAAGGTATTACTAGTGGAACATCTCAAGCGATGAGAGGTATATAATAATATCGTCTACTCAACTAAGCATATTGTTTTTGTTAACTAATAACTTAAGGATAAGAATGTGTTAGAAGGAGCATTATATCAGTTTTAAGATTTTGTTTTGTAGGCAGAGATGGACCATTCAATATGAAATTAGCGAAACAAAATCGCTCAATCAATCAACGCAAGTTCTATTTTCGTATACTTTTAGGTTTAACCTATTTTATATTATCCTTTTATGGACCATGTAGATGTACCTTTCAAAAGAAAAGTCTTTAATTTATATTTTAATTGTTGATGTAGTTCTAAAAAAGTAGGGGAGATTATGACAAAATTCAAAACCGCCTTTCCCGAATACCTGTTTTCCCGGTTTTCGAAAATACCATTTAATTTGGAAGCTGGTGGCGTTTGTCTATAAGTAGTGTTGGGGATCGGTGTCTGGAAAAGCCAGTTTGTCCATTCTTTAAAACATGAGCTATCTTGGTCGTCGGATGTGGATGACGGCGAGTGTAGCGGTATTACAGGGCGGGCAATCGGACGGCCAACGTGAGGCGAGCAAAGGAGTAATTTGTGTGCGCCAGAATCTTAGGGTTTCGTCGGCGGAAACAAGCGACGTGGATGTCCGCCCAATTTCAAGTGTGAGGAATGGCGATGGAGATCTAGAGGAGAAGAGGCGAGCGGAGGGGGAAGAGTCTCTTAGACGAGTTATGTACTTAAACTGCTGGGGGCAGGGGTGAGAATCGAGGAATGGAGATGAGTTTTTGGCCTACTTTGGGGATGTGTCCTGATCCGAAACGACCATCGGCTCCGGAATTGTTGACCTATTTTTTACGGAACCATCGGGAAGCGAGAGTGATCATTTACTTTTTGAATTCCCTGAACAAGGCTTTGCCTTTTTGTGAATTCTTTTCATCTCAACTTCGTTTAATGCTCCATTGTACCTAACTATTATGGAAACCAAAATACTTAGTGCTCCAAACTGGCAATTTAAATACTTCAGTTTTCTACTGATATTGTTAAGGTAGCTTTGACAATATGTTTGAATAATATTTCAAACTTGATATCCCCCTTTTCACTTCTTTCTCTGCTTTCTCCCTCTATCCACTTGAAGCCACCCACCTTCCAAATTAAAATCAGAGGAAAGATTCAAGCACTCAATAATTCGAACCACACTCCTTCTCGATTAGGCAATAAACGAAATATTAATATTATCATTGTTGCACAGATTCTCGTATTTCCATAATCTGCAAGTGAAATAATAACATGAGCAAAAACAGGAAACTAGTTAGCCATAGGGATTTTTATGGGAAGTATCGAGAAATTTCACAATTTCAGGTTTTTTCCTTTCAAATTGTAAAGGTAGAATCAAAGGCTTTGGAAGCATTAACCAAATATATTTCAGTTAAAAAAAAATTTGGTAACAAACAAGGGCTTTGAACTAAGGTAGGGAAAAATTGGAATTGGCTTAACTGTAAAATAACTTAAGTTTAAGGAAACCTTCCCTGTTATCTATTAAATATGAAGGAATTTCGTTTCAAAACTAATTAGTTTAGCACTCTTGATTTTCGATCTTAATATTATCATTGTCGCATAGATTTTCATCTACTTCGAAATAATAAACATGAGAAGGAAGGGAAGTAAAAAGAACAGAGTCTTAACAAAACAGAGAGAAATTAGGAGGGAGGAATAGGGGAGAAAGAAAGAGAGACGAGACAAAGATTAAAAATGTATTTTTCTTCCAACCATCTTGTCATGTAAACATTATCTTATCAATTTTTTATGTTTAAATTTAATAGTTACATTAGTAGGAGGGAAACCATCTAAACATATTCTTAAAATATACCTATTTTTAAAAATTGAAGGACTAAAAAAAGTAATCCAATCCTAAGCGAAAATGAATTTTATTAGACATGCATCCAGCAATAATTCATACCTAATAAACATAAGGCAATTTAGAAGATTTTAAATATTAATAACTTTTTCAAAGTTTTTGTTATTGCAATTAAAGTTTAAATCTGTGCAGATTGGAAGATAATTTGCATGAGAAATATTATACTATTATCTTTCATGAAGGGAAAGCAAATTAAATAGATAATGGGCCTCATTAAGGAAAGGATAATGCCCTTTCAGCCAGGCCTAGTTCCGGGCCCCAGTTTTGTCAATAAATCGGAGCGCGATGGACTCCCTAATCCAACGGCCAGGAATCCACGCCAAGACGGAGAGCGCATCCTTCTAACGTCTATATTTCACCAACGGTCGAAAACTCAAAAATATAGAGAATTCCCCAATTCTTGTCCACCTCAATCTGCACCTTATTGTGTTTTTCGTTGCTAAACTTTGAATCGAACAAAAATCTCTCTCCATTTTTAGCCCTTCGTCTTCTTCTTCTTGCTGGAAAATCGAATATTTTTCATAAAATTTCACCTACCCAGAAATTAAAGATGAGTCTTCTTGATCGCCCTGATGACATCGAAGCCCCAAACATTCAGGTGTGGAACAATGCTGCATTTGACAATGGAGAATCCGACGTGAGAACTCTTTCTTGGTCGACTGTGCAAGAATCGTACAAGAATCTATCTTCTGAATCCTTGCAGAGTGATTGCAGCAAAGAAAATTTATGCCCTTTCAGTCTGAAGACCCCTGCTTCCGTCAAGTACTCTGTTTCTGTGAAGCCGCTCAATCGCAATGGCGTCATTGAAAATTCACAAGGTAAGCCATTCAAAACGCCATGCATGGTCTCAGCCAAAATGTATGGTGTCAAGGGGAAAGAAGAGGAGGAGGTGATTAGTAAGGAAAGGAATATTGATGTAGAAATTGAGGAAACAGAGAGAGAAATCAATCGATTAGCGACGAGGCTAAAAGCTCTTCAAATTGAAAAGGCCGAGCAGAACGCCACAAGAACAACAGTTCAGAAGGGTGGAAGGTTCGTGCCGGTCAGATCAGTTGATCCAAAAGTAAGTACCAAGAATTCAAATCGGGTTCATAAAATGTTTGAAGATGCTTTAGGTGAACCGAAAATTGGTCACAACAGAGGCTTAAGTTTGGGGCCCTCGGAAATCCACGGCACCGTTGGAGTACGGCGGCAAGGAAAGACGGAACTCACGCCGGCTCAGCGGATTCAAAACCGTCGGCAATCATGCCTTCCGAAATTATTAGATATTGACGAAGTGAAGGCGAAGAACAGAAGAGGAAACAGCATGAGCCTCAGCCCCAAATCGCGGAGGACTGTGATCAAGGCTCAAACCGTGCGGCAACCAGCCACCACTATCGTTTCAAAACGGCCGGTGAAAAAAGATGGGGTTGTTGAATTAATTCAGCCAAAGAAGCTCTTTAAAGACATTGAAAAATCAGCACCACCCACCAGTGTCAAAAAGCCATTGAGGACTGGTAGGATTGTAGCGAGCCGTTACAATCAGACAAACGAAAGCTCTCAAGTAGCCACAGAGAATCGTAAGAGATCTCTGCCGGGAAATTGCAAAGACGATGGAACCAGTAGGTATGACAAGCGGCGGTCTTCATCGGAGCTATGCCAGAGCAAGGCACCGCAAAGCAGAGTGAAGAAGCGGTGGGAAATTCCAAGTGAAATAATAGTTCTTCAACAAGAAACGGAAGAAAAATGTCTGGATTCTTCAGTTTCAAAGGTGGGTGATATGCTTCCAAGGATAAGAACGACTCGCTGTGCGAATATGAGCCCAAGGGACTCGGGGCCGGCCAAGAGGGTGGCTGAATTGACTGAAGGTAAGACAAACTTTTTTGCTGATGAGGAGATGGAAGCATCAATCTGTCAGAAGTTGAATTTTGCAGAGGATGAGGAGGAAGAATGAATGAATGTTGGTTTCTTTTTTTCTTTTTTTTTTTTTTTTTCCCCTTTTTAAACTCAGTATTATGTGAACCATAACTCCTGTTATGGAAACAGGCAAAGCTTCTTCTTTGTAGACTTGCGTTTGTGGAAAATAAAGGATCAAGCTTTCGTTTTTCAGTAACTTTTTTCTAATATAAATGCCACATGAGTTCTAAAATTTAAATTTAAATTCAATTGCAATTAGAAGTATGACAAAACTGGGATCTGCAAGATCAAATGTTGTTCAGTTTGTAAAGTTGGCTGTTCTGAAGGAGATATCAGATTCTGCTTGAATCCCTGCCAAATATGAATCTTCTACCCCAATCTGACATGACCAGAATCCTTGTGCGCCAACTTACTAGCTTGCTGTAAAAATATGTAAAAAAATCATGAGACAAGCAGGACTTTTATGGTATAAATATGCTTCAAATCATGTTTCTGGTTTGAAATAGAATGAATCTGCTGGTTACCTGGCATACACGGAGTACCAAAGCCACTGGGTGCTATGACCAATTGAGATCCAATCTCCAGGAAGTTGAGCTGCAGTTTGTTCTCCCCCAAGAGGAGCAAACTGCCCAAAATGCTTATACCTTTTCACAAAAACCACCAAAATTTCAGCCTGCAGATACCAAAAACTCATTCATTTGATTTGGTCTTTGTGATTTTTACCTGAAAGGGTGAAACCTGTGGCGTCCCATCCCTCGAAATCGGAGAGGGCCTTCAGGGTACTTTTCACACTGCTCCATCCGGTTGAAGCAGCTTGCAAGATATTCACCTTGTTGAGCAGCAACCTACAAAATTCCGAAAGACAAAAGTGACTGAGAGATACAGTAGTTGAAGCAGCACTAGAATAAAAGTTTTTGCAAGTCAATATGATTAAGATGTATGTGTTCACTTGAGCAGTAGCAGGGAGATTTTTCATCTGAGAATCGACTTCAGAAAGTAAAGACTTAAAGCTTTCAATATCCAGTTCGGTCGACTGTTTCTGTGTGTCGGATTGTGTCTTCTTCAACAAAGCTGCAAAGTTCTTCATCTGCTTCTTCTTCAGGTAGATCTCTACTTGAGGGTACCTCTCGCAAATATCATCTACCACTTCTTGAAACTCTTGCAGGGCTAAAGTTCCTGACTTGTCCTTGTCTGCCTTGCAGAATATTACTGCAATATCTTCCTGCAAAGTAACAGGTTATCAAAAAGAAAGATGTATATAAAAGTGAAGCAAATGGAATGAAACTCAATCTCCAATTACCATGACTTTTCTTTGATTTACAGTGGCACAATCACCAAGAGCATAGACACCATCACATCCTTCAACCCTTAGCCACTCATCAGTTGCCAAAGCTCTTCTGTTAGTCTGACCAATCTGCTTCATGAAATCAACAACTTGAGGACGAGGGCCGATGCCGGTAGACCAGACAACCATTCCATAAGGAACAGACACAAATTCACCGGTTGCTCTTTCTTTTGTGGAGATTTCCTTATCAGTTACTTTTACAACCATGGAACCAGTTTTTACTTCAATCCCATCTCTTTGAAATTTTTCTTCAGCAAAGGCGGTAATCCTCTTGTCAAACCTACAAAACAAGGGCCCTGAATTTGAAGCTCCAAACTAACCAACCATATAATACTATACCCACAAACAGTAAATAATTCCCTTACATGTTCAAAATATTATCTCCTGCCTCTAACAGGGTTATTTTCACATAGTCTTTCAATGAAGGATACAGCCCTGCTAAATCCTCAACTGCAAAGTCATGAAGCTCTGCAGCAAATTCCACCCCTGTTGGGCCACCTCCAACTATTACAAAGTGAAGAGTTCTCTTCTTCTCTTCTTCACTTAGATTTGGAAGGCTGGCTCGCTCGAAACAATCGATTACGGTCTGACGAATCCTCTGAGCATCTTCCACTCCCTATGTAAAAAGTTCAATTTACTTCAGTTTGTTGTACAAAGCCATTCCATGGTCCAAGGTTTTCATGTTACACAAAAATAAAATACCTTCAAGAAGTGAGCATTTTCCTCAACTCCAGGTGTGTTGAAAGTGTTGGGTTTAGCTCCCATAGCTATAATCAGATAGTCATAATCAACAGAAAATTCTTCTCTGCCACCCAAATTTGTGTCTTGACTTGATCGACAGAACACCTTTTTCTTCTCTGCATCAATCTTATAGCACTCAGCTTCCCTAAATTCAATATTCAGACCTTTCTGCAATGTAAAACATCAAATGGTTCAAGTTAATCGAAGAATAGAGTTTCCATATGTAAACAAGGCAATGATTAAATCACTATTAAATCCAAAAACTTCCGTTCACGTGTAAACTTAAAACTGCAGTGAGCTAAATTTGATTCTGACTCTATCTTAAACGGAAACAAGCTGACTACCTTCCTTGTAATACTACGAATCGGTTCGACAATGCTGCGTGCTTCAACCGTCCCACAGGTGACACTAGGTAGCAAAGGGGTGAAAGCAAAGTAATTATGAGGAGAAATAACATGAACATCATAAGATGAGCTCTTGAGATTCTTCAAAAAACTGGTCCCAGCCCATCCTGTTCCAAGCACCACCACTTTCTTCTTCTTGCAGTCACCATCTTGTTGGACTGCATCAGCATATGCAGAATGATAACGAGATCTGCCATTAGTAGCTGCTACCAGTCCACCTCCACTGCAGATGATAACAATGTTGTATGCATATTGTCCATTATGAACGCGATTACATCCATAAACTGAAGATATACAATCTAAAAAACATGTGTAATTTCTCTTATCATACTTATCACTTGTTCAACATATCATTAATCCAAATCTCCAAAAGAAAATTGCATACATCCTTTTGGCCTTTTTCTTTTGTTTTTCTTTCCTCATTTTTTATGAGACAGCAAGTTTTGACACCCACTAACTATAACAGTTTCTTATTTGCTTCCGGTGTTATTAGAATTGAAGTAAACAAGAAAGGTCCTCAAGTAAAGCAAACAACACTCTATCCAAAAACCAACCATTCCAAAAAAGAGACAGTAAAAAAAATAATATCACGGGGAAACCAGGCTTTCACTGTCGCAACGACATGAGCAACCTGACTGCAATCCCTCTTGCAAGAAGAAAAGCTCAAGAAAAAGAATGTTTTCTTCGTTGGATTGAAGTTGAAACAAGAAAATAAGATGTAAGAATATTACAGAAGACAGGAAAGAAAAGAGGGAACCAAATACCTGATAGCGAAAACAATGAGAAGCTTGGAGATGGAAGGATGGTCATGAAAAGCCTTAGAGGCTTTGGTGTAGAAAGAATTCCACCTCATTGTAAAAGCCCTGAGTCACTTTCTTTTCTGGGAAAAAAGAGAAGGAGAGAAAAGCCAGAGAGTCAGGAAAAATGCAGAATTCAAGAGATAATGTGTGCAACAATTATGTTCTTGAGGGTAAGTGAAGGAATGTTTTCTTTATACAGCAGAAAGAGGAGGAAGGAGTAACTGCCAAGTAAAAGAAGGAGAAAAAAAGGTTTTTTTTTTGAAAAAAAATTTACATTAATGAATAGGATTCAGCATTTATTTAGATTGCCAACAAAGTGGGAAAAAAGAGCAAGTGTCATTGACTGAGACAGAGATGTCCTACACATTAGGAAAGAAAACACATGGTATTTACATCTTCCATATATACATTTGATTCATTCTCGAGTTTATGGGAAGCTGACGCCAATGAATTTTAACATCCAACCATGAAATTAGGAATTAAAATCTCCACTCGACCAATTTACAGGCTAATCATATCACTTGTTTTTAAATATATTTAATTTCCAATTCCACAAATTTTTCTCTTCCAATATACTTGTTTCAGTTGAACTCAAAAACAATTAGTATCGAAAATAACAAAATTGGGTTACTCACATATAGTGATATAAAAAATTAATATTCTTTTCATTTTGTATTGAATACAAATAAATTTTCCACAAGTATGTAACTCAAATCTAACAACAAAAGAATGAAACTATTGTAGCATAGATCAATGAACTGAAGGGGGAAAAAGAAAAGGAGAGAAAAAGAAGGCATTAGTATAAGTTTCCTATGCATTTATACAGGCAATTCCCTACTTTCTATCCCACTAGACAGCTTACGTTTAAGAAGAGAAGGATTTCAAGAAATTCAATCGAAAACATACTCCTTAACTCATTTAAATAAATTACATCTACAGGAATTCATTTAAAAAGAAAATTAATAATAAACAAACAAGCAGATCTTAGATAAATAGCGAAGTCATCGAAATAGTTACTTCAAACCAAATTCAAATATTTTGAGATTTATCTTCAAAAAAAAAAAAAAAAAAATTAATGTTAGTATGTAAAAAAAAAAAAAAAAAATTAATGTTAGTATGTAAAAAAAAAAAAAAAAAATTAATGTTAGTATGTAAAAAAAAAAAAAAAAAATTAATGTTAGTATGTAAAAAAAAAAAAAAAAAATTAATGTTAGTATGTAAAAAAAAAAAAAAAAAATTAATGTTAGTATGTAAAAAAAAAAAAAAAAAATTAATGTTAGTATGTAAAAAAAAAAAAAAAAAATTAATGTTAGTATGTAAAAAAAAAAAAAAAAAATTAATGTTAGTATGTAAAAAAAAAAAAAAAAAATTAATGTTAGTATGTAAAAAAAAAAAAAAAAAAAAAAAAAACCTTTAAGCATTTATCACTTTTTCTAAATTTACCTTGTTTTTAAATAAAAAAGAAGAATTTTCTTTTGAAATAACTCCATTTCACTAAGAAAAAAAAATATTCCATAAGTTTTTAATATAGTTTCGATACCTCTCGTTTCAAAATTTTATATTTTTATCTTTAATTTAAAGATTTTATACTTTTAATTCTCCAATCTGTACTAATCATAATATCAAATTTTGAAATTAATTTTAATATACATGAAAAATTGATAAACACAGGTGCATTGTAGTTAATTTAATTCTTTCAAATTAGTTAATAGAAAACTAACCCACATTATCAAAAATATAAATTAGTAAAAACTCAAAGGTAAAAATATTAGACCAAATGGAACTTAACTTAGAACTCAAAGGTAAATGTAATATTTTGAGAATTATAAACCAAACTAAAATTAAATTCAAAATTCAAAGGTAGGAGGGTAACATTTTGAAACATTGTGTTCAAATAAAAACCATATTCAAAACTCAAAATCAAAAAGATATTTTTCTTTAAATATTTTTCTTTATTACTGGAGTTACAGGGTGCATTCTCAACTTAATCAAATAAATAATAATCAGAATAAATAAAGAATCATGGAGCTTCCACAGTGTCGAGTTCCAAGTTCCCACATGCTGGGATCTGCAAATAGCTTTCTTTGGAATGATATGAATTCGATAACCATGATACCCATTCAGCTTATTCCAAAGAAAACACAAGAACAACCCCTGCTTTAGAAAACACTGAATTCTGAACATTCAAGCTGCCAGATCAGATCAAACCCCACGAGTTGCTTAACCACTGGATAAGAAATGTTTCAAAGTGATCAATTCAGTTTTGGTCATTTCAAAACAAGTTCTTCCCATCAATGGCTCTCTGAAACAATCAACAAATAACCACTTTAATTCAATCAATCCTGATAAACAACCCAGCTACTTCCAGGTACTACCTTAACTCTCCTCTCTTTCATTTCCCTTCTCATTCTTTGAGCATCCTCATGCCTCCCTACACTTGCATACATTTTAGCCAACAGCACATAATTGGCAGCATTTTCAGGCTCTATTTCAAACAAAGCCTTCCCAGCAATCTCCCCCAGTTCTAACTCTCCATAAATTCGACAAGCCCCAAGAAGAGAGCCCCAAGCTTTAGCCGTCGCCCTCACTGGCATCTCACGAATAATGTCATATGCCTCGTATAATCTCCCTGCTCTGCTCAATACATCAACTAGACAAGAATAATGATCACTGCTTGCTTGTAGACCATAATCTCTCTGCATACGACTAAAATAGTCCAATGCTTCATCAGCTAACCCCACGTGACTACAAGCCTTCAACACCCCTATAAATGTAATCTCATCAGGCTGCACTTTACCCAATTCCATTTGTTGAAAGATGTTTAAGGCAGTTCTGGCTTCCCCGTGAAGAGCGTGTGCTGAGATTAAACTGCTCCATGCAACTACATCTCTTTCCGTCATATTATCGAACACACTGTGTGCATAAGAGAGACATCCGCATCGTCCATAGGCCTCAACAAGGCCACTGCTTAACTGGGGATGACAACCCAAATCACTTCTCATGGCATAACCATGAATTTGTTTAATCAAGTCCAAAGCCGCAACTCCAACACTTGCAGGTAATAAAGCAAGAAGGGTAATTAAATTAGGCTTCAACCCACATTGTTGCATTTGCCTATAGAAAGCAATGGCCTTGAATCCATCTTCCAAGTCCGACAACCCTGCAATTACTGGATTGAAGGACGAAGTATTTGGTGGCACATCCATAGCTTCAAATAACCGCAAAGCATAAAATAACATGTTTGAATGCGCGTATAGTGATAACATGGCATTCCACACGACGACACTTCTATGGGGAATTTCATCGAACAGCTTTCGTGCAAGTGAAACAGACAAGGATTTTCCATACATGTCAACTAGGGCACAAGCAACAAATGGGCTCGAAAGCAGAGAGGATTTAGCAGAGTGGGCATGGATGGCGGTGCCCAAATGGGGTCGTCGGATGGCGGTGCAGGACTTGAGAACGATAGAGAAGACGTGGGCGTCTAAACCAAGGGCTAGTGAGGCCTGCATGTGGTGGAAAAGAGAAAGAGCCTGCTCGTGGTTGCCATGGTTGGCATAAAAGCTCAATTGTTTAGTGTAAGAAAGCAAGCGTAGATAGTTTGAGCCCATCTATTTCAGCTCCGCAAAGACAAAAACTTGTGCTTTCATCTTCATGGTGAAAGAAATCACAGCTCTGAAAGCATCCGTTACGGTGATCCGTACTCTCTAACGAATTATGTTCTTAATCCTCCAAACCTACGGAACTCTTTTTCCCTTTACTTTCCGTTTTTCCTTTTGTTTTATATTTTGAATTTCACAAACTTTAATCTTCCTTCTCTATTTTTTTTTTCTTCTTTTCGTTCTTTTAATTGTATTCTTTTTCGTCCTTATCATTTGAGGTTTAACGAAATGTCAACCTCCCAAGTTTTGAAACTTCAAAAAGTTATAATTTTGAGATCAATCAAAATTTCTATCTTTTGAAATTTAAGAAAGTTTTAATATTTCAAATTTTCAATCTTAAAAAAGTTAGTCTTCGTCTTTCATTCTTTTAATCTACAACACCATTGTTGTCCAATATTTTTTTTACAAAATTTTGAATCTAACAATTCTATAATTCTTTTGTAAAAGAAAAACAATTATAAATTTATTTAAAAAAACAATTTTTTTTCAGAATCATTAATTTTGTTAAGATTATAGATTTTTTTACAAAAGAATTATAAAAAAATATATTGGCCTTCTAAAAAGACTCTAAAGCTTCGAAGATTTTGAGGTACTAATCGATCTCAAAGCTAACTTTTTTAAGATTGAAGAATTAAAATTAAAACTTCGTAAAGAAGTTTTGGTCGATGTAAAAAATATAACTTTTTAGAATTAAAAGGTTAAAATTTCATTCAAAGTTAGAGAGAGAACTTCATGGTCAAATATTAGAGATTATACAAATACAAAGTTCATTCAACAAATTGATTTTTTAAATCAAGAATTCAAAACAAGTTAATTTATTTTGTAAAATAAGATTAAAACAAATATTTTGAACATCTTATTTTTATTTAAACCTAAGGAAATCATCTACCCTCTTAAACAAAGATAATACCATTAAAAATCAAGAAGATTAGAGATTGAGGAATTCAAAACATAAAGCAAAAGAAACTAAGGCCTAATGAGTTGTAAGACTTACCTTAATATTTTGGAATCAATCTGGTAATCTAATTAAAATCAAATCCGGTAATCTAATTTAAAATTCAAAGTTGAATGATGATTACGTATTTTTAATGTCTTGTGTATGGGATATATGTAGTTTTCAAGGCTTATGGCATATTTACGGGATGGATTTAAATGTCTTTTAATATTTTGATTTGAAGACATTGATAACAACCTTTACTTTCTAATCGATTGATTTGTATGGGGGGGAAGGAAAACTGCAGGAATTTCTATATAAACCAACCATCCCATTTTTCATTTCGATAACTAAATCGGTGCCATAACAATGTAAGTACCAAACCCAGATAACAATATAATTCACAAATTAATCCTATAATTTCTTCTTTACAAACCCAAATAACGTCATATCAAGGGGGTATGTGGACAAATTAGTGCTGTTACAATGGATATAAGAAATGAGCCCATACATGTATAATTGACACCACCAATATATATGTATATGTATATTAAAAACTATAGCAATTTCTTTTTACATCAACCAAAAATTAAAAAAGAGACTAGATACATGTACGAAAAATCAAGCTGCCATATTTCAGTTTGCTGGATATTTTAGGATCACACAGATCGGTTGTCCAAAAGAGTTCCGCACGTGAAAGAAGCGAGATGACGAGCAATCTACTAAATCTGCGAAATGAGTGGGGCAAACAACAGACAAAAACCAGCAAATGATACAAGCAATTACATTGACAGTCGACCATAAACATAGATTACTTCGCAATATATTAGAGAATTTGGTGCTGTTATTTAACTCCAGTCCCCTAAGGTTGGCGAGAAGAAGCTGATGACAACACAAATTTTCTGAGTTTATCAGACTGCATACCCATATTGGACAAGGGATGAGTATAGTTAAACTCAAAACTATAAAATATGCGAAGCACTCAACATTCTACGGTGGAACAAACTAAATTTTAAACTGCCTAAAATTCAAACCTCAGTAAAATCCATGTGTAACTCATACAAATGTTATTCCACCAAGTAGGTTCTCCCTGAAGCAGGGTCTTGGCTTCACAACATCTCAGATACGTTGGACAGAGTCATCACAGGTTTCAACAAAATTATAAAATATCATTCCTTAAACAGAGAAACACATTGTTAAAATACAAATAAAGGACATCGTAATGATTGTGTGAAAACTAGCTATGGACAAAACACTGGAAAGGGAACACGAAGTTTAAATATGTTTTGACCTCAGTTAAATCCATTGATATCATATGAACATCGCTTCACCAAGTAGGTTCTCCCTGAAACAGGGACTTGGCTCCACGAAGTCTCAAACAGACGGATTGAATCATCATTGGCAAAATTAGATCATTAAAAATCATCAAACAAACTATAAACAAAGCCGACTTAACAAAAGCAAAAAAACTGGAAACGAAAATTTAATAATGTAACAGAAGTGGAGTCAATTTTAGGAAGAGATTGAAGATGTTGAAGGCTCAGACAATTATAACAGCTTTATCAATCATCAACTTCTGAAGCAGAACTGGCATTAAGCTGAAATTCAATCATCACTGCCAAACTTGAAAACACTAAAGTAAAGAAAAACGCTTAACGAAATAGGATAGAAGAAAAATGGCTCATATTAAGAAATTCAACCATTTATTTAAGCTTGCTTCATCGTTTAACCTCGGAAGCGCGGATAAATTTATAATCATAGCCAATAATTCTTCATATCATTATGAAAACCCAAATTCAGATAAAAACTAATTTAATTGATAATTAGAATATATATAGCGGAAGTTTTTAGAGGCACAAACGTTGAAAGGCTAGGCCCCCACGTGAACACCGCCGAAGACTAAATTTCGGCCTCTATGACTAGCTCCAATTTCATATGCTCAAACTGCAGAAAACAAGCTAAAGGTGTAGTGAGGCCCCCAAAAATATACTATTAACTAACCAAAAACAAAACCGAAGATGCAACATTGTTTCATGGCGTTGCAACCATGATAAAGGAATCTAGCCGTTATTTTGACACAGATCAGCCGTGGAAAAGAGAAAGGCTAACCTGCAACACTAAACGGCGACACTCTAGCACGAGCAATGGGGCTATCGGCGTCACAGAGATAATCAGAGTAGCCCGGGGTGCATCGTGCATAGAATAATTAAATTGAAATTAATGGAAAAGAAAACCTTGAATTGGTTCACATCGGCTGCTCCGACGAAAAACCCTAGATCGTCCTCGCCCTCGATGCGAACTTGGTTGGAGGTTAAAACAACCTTGCCTTGCTTTATATAGACTACTAAAACCCTAGCTAGTGGGATGTGTCCAATGTTCATTTGGGCCATGGCCCAAACAAGAACGATCCGGCCCGTGCTCCATGGGAATTTGACTTTTGTAATTTTCCCCAGCCTATTGTTTTTTTTGGATTTTTACATGAATGTCCTGGGATTCATTAAGGAAAGTTTTATTATTATTATTATTTTATTTTAAAAAAAAAATTAAGAGAAGTCAGTAGTAATATTGGTTTTCTTTTGGTATAACTAGGTGATCAAATGAGATTTATTAGTATCTTGTAGTTATTATATGAATCTTTTCATACAAAACATATATAGAGGATTTAGATATGTGAAATCGTAAACCACCGTTTTCCAAATCTGTAAATAATAGAAAGAAAAAAAAACTAAAATCGTATTTTTTCTTTATTATTTCAATTTTATTTCTTTTGTGTTTCAATAGGTAAAAATAAAAATAAATAATAAATAAATAATGAAAAAAAGTATACTCTATATTTGGATATATTATTTGTATTATAATTATACATATGATATATCATAACTTTAGTTGTGTTATAGTAGATGTTGTTTGTTCGATTATAGTGTATTGTTTTGATTTTTTGTTATGTTTTGATACGAAGTTGTTTTCATTCAATTAGTTCAGAACTTGATGGTCAAATTTAAGTTTTGGTACTAGTTGTGATGTGGTTTTAAATTTCTTATTTCATTTTGATGGTATATCTTAATGAGTTGTTTTCAAATATATAAAAATAAACTAAAATATTTACGAAAATATAGCAAAAATTTACTATGTATCTGCAATAGACCGCGATAGACTATTATTTGTGTCATGATAGGCACAAAGAGTAGTCTATAGCGATCTATTGCAATCTAATAGACTGTAATATTTTGTTATTATTTGTAAATATTTTCAACAGTTTTGTCATATAAAATAATTTCTCTATCTTAATTGCATTAATCATGTCAATTGATATACGAATTAGTAGTGTATCAATTAATATGTTTTTTTTTTATTATTTTGATATGATGTTGATGATATCTCTATTACATTTAACTTGCTACATCAATTGTATAACGAAGATACTTTACATTTCGTATATTATTTGACTGATAAACCATATTTAGTGAAATGAAAAAACATGTCAATGATATTATTAATATACTAAATATGAAGTATAATATTCACAATATTATATTTAAAGTATAACATTGATGTTTCATTCTTATATTCATACTAATTTCAAAATGCATCTTAAGTGTTAGTAGAAATATAACACAAATATAACTGTTGAGAATATAACATTGATATATCAATAGTAAATTAGTTGTTATTAATAATTCATTCAAATAGAGCATAAGTTTATATGTAGTATAACATCCTTCTTTCCAAATCCATTTTAAGTATAGCATCAATGTATCAATCGCCAATAGTCATTCAAAATGTAATTCAAGTATATCAGTGGTATTGGTGTATCAATAATATATCTACCCTCATTCAAGCAACAATTTCAAGTATATTAGTAGTTTATGAGTACTCATTCCAAATTCATTTAAAGTTTAGTGTATCAATACTCATTGAATACTAATTTCAAGTGTATTAATAGTATATCAACGTTTATACTAACTAAAACCTCAGTATAGCATTGGTGTATTCGTAGTATGTGCCAACATTCATTCAAATTTCATTTCAAGTATGACATTTGTATATCATTAGTATACAAATATTTCTTAAAAGTTACATTTATTCAAGTATATTAGTGATATATGGAACATCCATCCAAAATTCAATTTCAAGTATAACATTTGTGTATCAATAGTGTATCAACATCCATTCAAAATGGTTGTGAAAGGATGAATTCATCGTAAGTTGATGACAATACTAGAAAACAATATACTTTGAAACAATGAATAATGATTTAAATAGACTTTACAATTAATAACAAATGCACAAGCACTTGTTGTCTAATAAATTTGGTTTATTGTTGAGTTATTTAACACCGACTTATAAAGTCGGTGGACCAAATGCCCTTTAATAGTTACGAATTGTTGGATGTCTCTAAAGACTTCTGAATAGATTTATTTGTTTTAAATTTTGTTAGTAAAAAATATAGTCAAGTCAAACTATAGTAAGTTACAATATTCAAATGAAGGTTGAACCTAAATGAGTTTATAGTGAATAAGAACAACTCTATCACGAAAAGCTAAAAAAAATATTCACATTGCATTTAATTACTTCAGTATGACTTTATATATGAAAATGAATGGTAATGAACCTATAGTGTATCTTAAAATATGAAAAGTGCCAGAGTTGATTACATCTAAAAGAGTGTTGTTAAAAAATATTTTATAATACCTCTTTGTACATGTTCTATTAGTATTAGGGTTGGCAACGAGGGCAGGGCGAAGGAGGTTCCCTGTCTTTGCCATTTGTGGGTAGGGACGGGGGCGGGGATTCCCTATCGAGGAAACAGGTCTCCGCGGGGACTCATTCCCATTTTCCCCCTCTGCAGGAGAAAGTGAGAGAGAGCGAGAGAGATGGAGTCATTGTGAGCAAGAGCGAGAGTCAGTATACATATATATATATATATATATATATATATATATATATATTTCTAGTTGGTCTGTAGATCTAGGCAGACCACGTCCGTTCAGATTCGTTCATTGTGTGCTTCGTGCAGTCGATTGCAACTTTGTCATCTATTGCAGCTTTGGTCGATTCGTTGCAGATCCATTTGTCGTGCTCAGGTTTGAGTATGTGTCCGTGTAAGTTTCATAGTTTCGGTTGTAGCTCTGTCCGATTAATTCTGGTGCAGATTTGTTCACGTGCTAAGATTTGAGCTGTATAAGGTCCATTTGACTCGAACATATTTCATCCATATCATTGCAAATTCGATCAATTTTGTGCACATTTCATTTGATTCTGTTTGTCAATTATAGATTTGATATAGATCAATTTTGGTTTTATCTCATATTTATTTATTTCTCTGTCTCATTGTTTTTAAAGGAGAAAAGTGATGTATTGCTTTCCATTAGCACCATACTTGATGGCATAAATTATATCACTTAGGCTTATCAAATGAGGAGTTTTTATTATTGTTTGCAAGTTATGGCGAATCGTTATCGGAGACATCACCAAACTGGTTAAGAGCACACCTAAAAGGGATGGCACCAATGGTGATACTTCAAAATCTGTTGATGATGCTAATACAGACCCTGCCAAAGAAGATACTAAGTTCATTGAATGACCAGAAGACTAGATAGCAAAAATCATCAAATTATAACCTAGTTGGGTAACAACTCTATTCCTCCTATACATACTTAATTTGATGTTTATGATACTTCTAAAGAACTTTGGGATTTTTTATCTACACGCTTCCAATCTATTGCTCTTGCTCACTATTATCAGTTACACGCCACTCTTGTTAGTCTCAATCAAGAAGTTGGGCAAACTGTGAATGAATATCTCGCTACTCTTCAGCCTATCTAGACATAGTTGGACCAAGCTAAAATCAGTCTTGATCATTTGCGTCTCATCAAAATCCTCATGGGACTTCGTTCAGAGTATAAATCAGTTCAGGCAGCCTTATTGCATCACAGCCCCTTACCAACTCTCGATGCAGTAATCCAGAAAATTTTGTTTGAGGAGAAAAGACTTGGCATAGTATCCTCCCTGTCATCTAGTGTTACTCTTGCACCCACTCAATCACGACCTACGAATAAGTCACTTTTATGCAAAAATTGTAAACTTCATGGTCATAAGTTTGTTAATTGTCCTACGATTGAGTGCAAGTATTGCCACAAGCGAGATCATATTTTGGACAACTGTCCTACTCGACCACCTCACCCTCTATGTCACTTTAATAAATCAAAGAGCTAAATCTAGTTCCTCATCTTTCATTGTCGTTGCCTCCTTAAAAGACCCTACTCCTCACTATTTACACTACTAAGCACATATTATAGGGAATTTTAACATGCAACAACCCATTTTCCCCAAGAAACACTACTAAAATAAGGTCTAAAAAACATGTATTTGTGACATGAATCAAAGCCGAAAATCGAGAACCAAACCAATAATAAATCGAACCAAATAAAAATCAACCCATTGGTTTTTTTTTTCATTATTGGACATTAGTTTGGATCTTATTTTATAAAATCAATTGGTTTAGTTTGGTTCTTGGTTGGCCCAAAACCGACAAAACCGAATGGACTATCACCTTTACTATTGCCACAACCAAAGGTCGCTATTTATAAAAAAAATTGATGATTAATGTCGATCGTTAGATGGACAATGACCATCTGATGACCTAGATGCATGAACATGAATCGACACTCTCGCGAAGCAACATTAACACACAAACTGCTTGTTAACACTGAAGAACAATAATTACAACATCGCCACGTGTGAACCTGTGCGCCTCTTAAGAAGCCAATGACCAAACTCTTAACGTCAAGTTAAGTCACCAAGGGCCAATGTTAAGGATTGTCCTAGGCAAGGCCCAAAATTCATGGGCGGGTCAAAAGCCAATGGAAAATGGGAGGTAGCATGGGGAAATGCAAGTCCCAAAAGGGAAAAGTTAAAGCATTGGGTTCTAGGGCGACTAGTTGAGTTGGTAAATATATACCAATAAAAAAAATATATCAAGCTACTCCTGGTTTGGTGCCCTGTAGCCTCGAACATTGCAAACTACTATGACATCGTCAAAGTTACACATAATTACAAGTGACTTCTAGAGGAAGAGCAATATAAATAGTCCTATTCGATGACTTTCTAAAAGAGAGTCATGACTTTACTCTTGTATGCTTAGCTAAATTATATACTCTATGTACTAATTTAGACTCGACACCACACCAGTGCAAGGAACTTTCGTGTGGGTCACCTCAGAAAAGTGAGTTGTAGGTTAAGCCTATGAGGGGCCCGTGATGACGATGAATGCCTTTGAGATCCACATGCCAATAATTTTTTATTTCTTGATTCTTGTTTTCTTGTATCATGCTTCCTAAGAATTAGAAACAAGAATGTGTTAGGTAAATTTTAGATTTAAAATAATATATAAATATATATATGGAAAATTTAAATTATAAAATTAAAACAATATATAATTTACAAATTATTCTAAGACAACTAATTCATGTAAGTCAACACATATGCAAAAGAGATGTCATGTTAAAAATTCATATCAATTGAGTTATATTCATGTTAACTTAAACTAAATTCGATTTTTGAAATGGCAATTTTTGCTCTTGTTCACTTAGCTATACTAAAATTGTATATGTGCGTTTTTTTAAAGATCCCAGAATGTATTTCGAATACCTTTCAAAGTGATTGAATTAAAAAATAAGTCATTTTTAAAACAAATTCATGTCTTTGGCAACCCTATAAAATAAATTTTTGGAAACATGAGTTTATAAAATAAGTTTGTGAGGATAAACAATTGAAATCAACTTTTAGAAAAATGAATTTTGAGTAATCTCTCCCTAATTTATATGAGAAACTCTAACTAATTATTTTATAGTAATTTGAATTTAATAAAAACACCTCTAGTATATAACAACTTAAAATAAACTTTACATCAAAGTAGTTTCGAAAAAATGTTGTCAAACATATGCATGCTTTTATTTTAAGGAGCTTTTATCAAAAGTATTTAAATGAAAATGCATTTTTAAAAGTATTTTTACCTTAAGTCATTCTAGATAGATTTATAGTATTCATATTTTAGTTTTTTTAGTACAATAAAAGTAGAGAGATTCTAACCACAAATTTTTAAGCTATTATACCTACTATATTTTAATCAAATTATACTTAGTTTGGCACACTTATAGATACGTTACTAACACTAACCATGATTTTACAAGTTTATGTTTGAACTAAAAAAAATTATGTTCTAGAGTAACAATTTGATGGATTTTATTTTCTTGTTCTAAAATATACGTGTGGAGAGGCTAGAATGGCTGGATGGGGGTTAGAAAACGAATGAGACAACAGATTCACCGTCGGGGAGGCGAAGCCAAAGCCAAAGTTGGTGGCAATTAAAAGTTCAACTGCGTGCGTCCTCCCACAGCTTTGCTTCCTTGTTTCCCAGTGATCGATCGCAGCAAAGATGGAGTCTTTCTAACCAGAGGTTTCTGCCACAAAGCTTTAACCCTATCCCCCATCTCCCTATTTCATACATTCACAGCCTCCACTTCGGGATCTGAAACACCCACTCCCAATTTTCAACTCCGGTACTGATCAGATTCACTTCATTCCTCCATTACTTCCTTCCCCCCCCCCCCCCCCCCCCCC
>QLSR01000238.1:1481499-1494643 GCA_031780015.1 Citrullus colocynthis | reverse complement strand
CCCCCCCCCCCCCCCCCCCCCCACCCCATTCAAGTCAAGACTGTAATCGGAAAATCCAGCCACAGAATGAGGCGGAGGCCCCCGGATTTCCGAAGGCCTGGCAGGAGAAGATTATCCAACGCCTTTTGGTGGACTCTGTGTTTTGTTGCCGTTTTGCTCTTTGTGTTCATTCTCAGCAAAGGGAGTCAGATTGAGTCCACCAGGCCCGTCTTAGCAAGGGTAAAGATCCGTTTTCTTTTCTATCTTTCTCCCCCAATTTGGGCTGTATATGTTCAGGAAAGTGTGGGATGGGGCTCAATTAAAATGTCGATTGCTGCTCCTGTTGTTCTGACAATTGTCTATGAATTGCTATATACTGAATACGCTCCCAAGTGCTATGACATTCATGGGTTATTCTTCAAATTTTCCCAGCTACCTTGTGTAGGTAATGGGTTTTTGTTGATTTATGCCGTGTAAGCTGACAAATAGAGTGCCATCTACGATCTAACTTTGCATCGTGTTGCATCTTTATTTTTCTTCTTTGTGATCTGTTTTTAAGTAACTTCATATTTGATCTCATGTCTCCGATCATCTGGCTTTGAGGCTAGTTTGTCTCGGTGTATTTGGGAGTTATAAAAATAGCAGGTCAAATGTGGGATTAGGTGACAGGAGCCAATTCAAGAAACTTCAAGAAATCGATATTGCCATAAAAGAACAGTCAAATAGGATTTCAAGTAATTTGATGATCTTGCATGCCTCCCACTTAAACAAGTTCAAGCAAAAAAATTAAAAAGTAAAAAAACAATAATATGATTGTTTTACTTCATGTACCCCAACTCATTCTGTTTATAACTACAAAATTATTTGCTTTCAACACTTACATGGTCCATAATTCCATGTGGCATCTTGACTTATAACGACGTTTGTATTTATTAGAATAATTTGCTTTTTTTATGGAGCAATGCCTTATTTTCCCATTGTATAAAACGTATTGGTTAAGTTAGGCTTTTGAATTGTTCTGCTACAGCAACAACCATTTGCTAAATTTTAATATTTTCTGCACCATTATGTAGAGATCATATAGACATGAAAGAATTATGGAAGGCCTCAATATTACTGAAGAAATGTTGAACCCCAGCTCTATTGCCCGGCAACTCAGTGACCAAATTTCTCTAGCAAAAGCATTCGTTGTGATTGCAAAAGAGAGCAGCAACCTTCAGTTTGCTTGGGAATTAAGTGCCCAAATCCGGAATTCTCAGATCCTCCTCTCAAATGCTGCAACCAGGAGGGCACCTCTGAGGATTACAGAAGCAGAAACTGCAATACGTGACATGGCACTGTTGCTCTACCAAGCCCAGCAACTTCATTATGATAGTGCAACCATGATCATGAGGCTGAAAGCTAAAATCCAGACTCTTGATGAGCAAATGAGCTCAGTCAGTGAAAAAAGTTCAAAATATGGACAAATTGCTGCGGAAGAAGTCCCCAAAAGTCTGTACTGCCTTGGCGTTCGCCTGACCACTGAATGGTTTAGAAACTTAAATCTACAGAGGAAGCTCGGTGAAGAGAATCAAATGGATATGAAACTTAAAGATAACGATCTCTACCATTTCTGTGTATTCTCTGACAACATCCTGGCCACTTCAGTTGTTGTCAACTCAACTGCTTTGAATTCAAAAAATCCTGATAGGATTGTTTTCCATCTAGTAACTGATGAGGTCAATTATGCAGCAATGAAGGCATGGTTTTCAATGAACAATTTTAAAAGGGTGACTGTTGATGTTCAAATGTTTGAGGATTTTAGCTGGTTAAATGCTTCCTATGTCCCAGTACTCAAGCAACTCCAAGACTCGGATACCCAGAACTATTATTTTTCAGGTAGTGGTGGCGATGGTCGGACTCCCATCAAGTTTCGGAATCCCAAATATCTTTCAATGCTCAACCATCTCCGGTTTTATATTCCAGAGGTTTTTCCTGCGCTTAAGAAAGTTGTATTTCTTGATGATGATGTTGTGGTCCAGAGAGATGTTTCTGATCTTTTCAGCATCGATTTGAATGGTAACGTAAATGGAGCTGTTGAAACGTGCATGGAGACCTTTCACAGATATCATAAGTACTTGAACTACTCCCACCCCCTTATCAGGGAACATTTTGATCCCGATGCTTGTGGATGGGCATTTGGGATGAACATTTTCGACTTGGTAGAGTGGAGGAAGAGAAATGTTACCGGCATTTATCATTATTGGCAGGAAAAGAATGTCGACCGGACACTATGGAAACTTGGTACGCTACCACCTGGACTGCTTACATTCTATGGGTTGACAGAACCATTGGATCCCTCGTGGCATGTGCTAGGATTGGGGTACACAAATGTTGATCCTCAGTTGATTGAGAAGGGGGCTGTTCTTCACTTTAATGGTAACTCAAAGCCATGGCTTAAGATTGGGATAGAGAAGTACAAGCCCCTTTGGGAGAAATACGTTGATTATACTCATCCTCTATTGCAAAGCTGCAATTTCCATTGATTATATGAACATAAATTTTGTTTTCCCCAATGAAGATTGTTGTTTAAGAACATCAGGAAATTTGGGGACATGGTGCATGGACGTACCATTTTATCACAAAATCAAGCATGGCAAGTTGCTGTAACATGAATATTTCAATCTTCAGTTTCCTGCTGTAGCACAGATTCTTGATAATCCTAGGCTAAAGCAACGGGACAACAGGCGATGTTATCAGCGATGCCTCGCATAGATAGTTGACATGATGTTCTTGAAGATAATTTGTGTTCTTATAGATTAAAGTGAACAACAGTAGACATCTTTTTGTCTTGTGCCATTAACAGTCATTAATTCTATCTTTGTATCAGTAAAAGTGTAGCACCCAAGCTCCCAGGGATCGGCATCCTGACTTATTTGAATTTGGAAGTTTTGTTCTTTGGAAGTCTGCACTCCCAGTTAGTATACTGTATTGATGGATGCATTTTTCCTTCCCTATTTGAAATTTGGCTGTTCCTCACATGAATTGCATACTTTCTGATTTATTAGGCTCCGTTTGGTAAGTATTTTGTTTTTTGTCGTTGGTTTTTGAAAATGAAGCCTATTTTCTCCGCATTTCACACAATAATTCGCATCTTTCTTAAGTACAATGGTTGGATTCTTAGTCAAATTTTAACAACAAAATTAAGTTTTTAAAAGCTACTTTTTTTTTTTTTAGTTTTCAAGATTTGGCTTGGTTCTTAAACTATTGGTAAAAACGAGGCAATAAAGGAAGAAATTTGGAGGTAAAAGTAGTGTTTATAAGCTTAATTTTTAAAAACAAAACAAAAAACGAAATTGTTACAAAACAGGCCTTATTGTGTTTGTAAATTGAATTTGCAACGATAGAAAATTGAAAATTAAGGTTGTTATGGATAATATTTTCTTTTTAACCCTTACTATAGTTTCACCTGACTTGGTATTTTAAACTTTGGTAGAAATTGGAAAAAATAACTCATAAATTTATAAGTGAGAGTAATGTGAATAAAATTGGATGCACAACAAGTTTGTATGACCATTTTTAAGGGATTTTGTATAGATGACTTTAAAGTTTTTTGAAAAAATGAAATTTGACCGACTATTTCAAAACAAAGCTTTTTAACTTATTGCTGACGTCACCAAACTTTTCTCCGAACGATTTTTTCTTTTTTTCTTCATTCTTGTTCTAGTTCTTTCTACCTTTTGCTATGGTTCTTGCTTACTTTTAGTGCTTGCTCTAGTCTTTCTCACTTTTTGGCTCCCGGTTCGTTTTGGTACTTGAAAAAATTTCGCATATTGCCACCGGTCGCACTTCGTAAAGCAAGAAGAAACAACTCCGTTTGTTGTCGATATTTCTATCATTGGAGATGCAATACAGAGAAGAGAGCATTGTTGTTGCCAATAAGATGGAAGGAAGAAAAAAGGGAGAGAAACAGAACGAGGGTGGAGAGAAAAAGAAAGAAAATGAAATATTAAAAAAAGGTTTGAAAAGAGTTGTATCATAAAATTTAATGATGTATTTAAGGGTCATATACAAAATTGTTGTATTACACTTATAACTTTAAATAACATTTTATAAACATCCTTATTTACGAGTTATATTGTAGATGAAATTTCAATTATTGTTAGATATGTTTCCAACCCTTTCAAATTCGTCCTTTCATTCAACTTTTACAAACGTCCTTATTTACGAGTTGTATTGTAGATGAAATTTCGATTATTTTTAGATTTGTTTCCAACCCTTTCAAATTTGTCCTTTCATTCAACTTTTAGCAAATTGTGAAGCTTGTTTTGCAATATGCCTAGGGTATATTTGATTTAACTTTTTAAGTGTTTAATTTTGAAAAGAATTCATCTTTGGAAAAAAAAAACTAAAATGTTTGACAACTAAAATAACTCTTGAAACACTTTTTATTTTAAAGCATTCTTATCAAAATAATTTAAATAAAAATGATTTTATTTTAAATATCTTTTTCTCTATCCATCCAAACAAACCTATATTATAGGTCTCTAATTGATATCGTACTTAAGAATAAGATTAGGATGGGAAAAGCCAAAGAAACAAGAGAAGGATGACTTTGCACCAACGCTAGAGGCCTTCGGTTGATTCAAGAAAATAACCAAAAAGATGGAAAATTAAGCAAAATGGTAAGTAGAGAGGTGAATTGGAGTGTTGGTGACATCCACCATTTTTAAATTGAAAGTGTTTACGCTAACCCCTAAGTTACAGAAAATATCCAAAAATTTTAAAATAGGTCGTAGTTAAATTCCACTTTAAATAGTTTTATTTTGATCGTTGAACTTTGAAGTTTGTTTAAAAAAATAATACACTTTGAAGATTTTTCCTTTAATTTAAAATTGAAACCAATGCGATGTCTAATGTGTAAAAACTAGAAGACCAATATCTAACATTTGCAACATTATCTACTAAATTGGCATGGTAGTTGATGTGAAAATTTGATTATTGAAACTAATAGAATCGACCATTTAAATTTATGATGTTGCTTGTGCTTTCTAATTTGTATACACTTTTTGTCTAGTCAATTTTCATCGTCTATTTTAGTTGAAAATGTATTACTTTTTAAATAATTTCAAAGTTTAAGGGTATTTTTAGAACAAAATCCAAAAGTTTAAGAACAAAAATAAAGCTTTTCAAAGTCTAAAAACATCAATATTTAAAATGTTGATGTTGATAGAAATATCAAATTTCATATTTACAAAATTACCGATAAGTTGTCCATAAATATTTAGGAAAATTTATTAAAAATGTAAAAAAATACTTAAATTAATAAATCAACATTAGGCGCTTTTAAAATAAGTTAAAATTTATTATTCATATTATATTCACATTAGTTATATTTTATTGATTATTTTGTTTATGTTTTATCTAAATTTTTATGATACAATGAAAATGACAATTTACCCTTAGGTCAATTTTAAATTGAACTTATACACATTTAGAAATGTTGATTTAGCTTTGATTGGATGACTATTTAGTTGTTTTCCGGAAAAAAAAAATACACATATTTAGTTTTTTAAAATTAAGCCTGGAGCCCATAAATTTTTATGTATTTTCATCCATTTTCTACCCATAATTTAAAAACAAGTCAAACTAAACAACTAAAGCATTTTTTGTTTTTTGTTTTTTGTTTTTTTTAGTTTTATAATGGATTTTCTATAATATAGGTGGGAATAATAAGATAAAATTAGAGTTTGGTTTAACTTTTCAAGCATTTAATTTTAAAAATAATTCATTTTAGAAAAAAAATTAAAATGTTTGACAACACTCAAAATAGGTTTTGAAATACTCTCAAAATGTACTTTAAACAATTTTTATCAAAGAGTTTAAATAATAATGATTTTTTTAAAAAAAATATTTTAAAATAGGATAATTATTTTAGATGACAAAATTATTTTAAAATATTTTCAAATATAGCAAAGCGTCACTAACCCTATATCTATTAATAAGGGAGCTTATTCTATGTTTTTAAATACTTGTTTGGTTATATAAATTTGATTAAGAATTTAGGTATTAGAAATGATAAAAATAATTTTAAAGATTTGGTAGATTTGGTGTGAAAATAAACTAATTTTTTATATTGAAAAAAAAAAAAGAAAAAAACTAAATGATTATTATACTGGGACTGAAATCAACAAGACTGTTGAAACATATTTCAAATTAAGGTAATGTGTTATAATTCTAACACATATAATATTATTTACATGTTGAAGAGCTAATTCAACATACATATATAATATCCACTCATAATCATATGTTGGTCCATTCAAATCTATGCGTCTCTCTCGTCATATCGTAAGCTTCCATTTCCGTGTTTATATATTACATGACACGTGTCGCACACCCAGTAGTCCACTGGCAACTCCAGGAGCCGGCAGACTACAAAATCCTCCTCCTTAGAACGTTACAAAACGAAACGAAGCTTGGTTTCATTCTCTCATATCCCCCAATATAATTCAAAATTCTAACCGTATCCATTCGTTCCGATCTCTTCTCCTCCCAATTCAACATTCTTTTTTGTCTTTTGACGGAATCCTCAAGGAACAGAAAATGATACATCCCATTCTGTTAAAGTGATTTTTCCTTTGTAACTAACTCCCTTTCCCCCCTCTCCATTCTTCTCAAATACTGAGAGACCAAGGTTTTGAAAGCCCCCACTTCACCGAAACCATGAAGAATGACAATGAGACACTGATTTCCGATCAGTTTCAGAGACCCAGAAGACCCAAATCTCGTGAGGTAAGTTCCCGATTTCTCTCGCCGGCCTCTACAACTGATACCTCTGCTCCGTCGTCGTCTCCCACTCAACCTCTTTCACCCACTCATCGGAAATCAAGAGGCTGTTCATTCGATGCTCGTAAGCACCGAACCCAAGAAGGATCCTTATTCCTTCATGGGCTTTGGCCTTCTTCCACTACTTCGTTGTCTTCTACTTCTAAGAGATTCGATACTCTCGCTGATCATCTCGGAAATGAACGATTGAAGGACGATAAATCTACTGGCAATCCGTCACTCTATAAACAGAGAGGTTCCAGAGAGTTGAGTAATCTCGAACCGGAAAAAGAATGCGCCAAAGAAAACGATAGACCCATTATTGGGGGTTCTTTGAGATATTGCGGGAAACTACAGGGGAAACACGTAAGCTCTTCGTCGTCGAAATTACCAGTACAGAGTTTGGAATCTGGGAGACTCTCAGTGGATGAGAATGCTCTGTTTGGAAGATCACCAAGAAGACGATCAGACAATTTCATGAATAGTTTTGACTTAGAGTCCGACTATAGCGACATTGGGTCTCCGATGATGCTCGGAAAAACGCCGACCATAATCTGCCGGAAATCGGGTATAATGATCCCTTCCAAGTATATGAATGATGTACCATCACGAAGGCTTCAAAGAGGGTCTTCAGATTCAAGCCTTCCGACTCCTGTTTCATTCGAGGGTTCTCCAACGGCAAAGAAAACTTCTGGAAAAAACCCAATTCAACGAGCTAATTCAATTTCGGGACATGGGAGTTCAATGTCGCAGTGGGCATTATCGCCTGGACGGTCAGGTTCGCCGCCGATGTCGGTGGAGAGCAAAGAAAAACCGATGTCGTTTTCTAGTTTAAAACCTGTAAGAACTTCATCAAAAGGCGCAACAGGTATGGAGAAGTTGCTTAACTTGGGATTAGACTTGTTCAAGGGCAGAAAATCTTCGATTTCCACCACAACATCCCCTATAGGGCCAGCAGTTGCAGATAATGTTCATCAGCTTAGAATGTTTCATAATCGATTGGTACAGTGGCGTTTTGCCAACGCTAAAGCTCATTCTGCTAGTGAAAACTTGGCTAATTTAGTAGAGGTAAAGATTGCTTAACATTGATCGAAATACCATAGGCTATAAACTAACAACAGGGCCGGGGTTTCTTCTTTTTACAGAAAAATTTGGCAAGTGCTTGGTATGATATTGCTAAATTGCAGCATTCAGTGCAACAAAAGAAGTTGCAGCTCCAAAAAGAAAAGCTCCATTTCAAGTTGAACTTCATCCTCTTTTCTCAAGTGAGTAAAGTGAAATAACTCCCCCACACTTCTAATATGGAAATGCACCACTAAATTTTATTGGGTTTCTTTTGCAGCTGAAGCCATTGGAAAGCTGGGGAGCTATGGAAAGACAATATTTAACTGCACTTTCAATGACCAAAGATTGTCTACATTCTGTTATCTGCAGGGTGCCACTCATTGAAGGCGCAAAGGTTAGAAAGAAAAAAAAAAGTAATTGAACCTTTCTCTTGTTTGTTAAAGTGAAGTTTCTAAATCATTGCTATTGCTACATACAGATTGATGCTCCAACAATCTCCATGGCATTCAGACAAGCTTCTGATGTTGCAATCTCTATGAAGTCCATGATGGCTATATACGCGCCAGTGGTAAAGCCCTCGTAATACATTTCTCTATGTTCATAATAGAATTCTTTGACGGGACGTTTGGGGTGTCGGATTGGCTAGAAAATAGTAAATATTTTAACATAGAGAGAAAGTGAGGATAAGTAGTAAATAGTAAATACTAATAAAAGAGATATTTCGGATAGTATTACTATACTTAATTATAGGTTATAAATAGTTGAAAACATACGGTTGTATTGTTTGGAGTCCAAAGCAGGCCATTTCTTAAATGAGTTGTGATTTATACAGGCCATGGAAACTGCTTCCTTGCTTTCAGAATTAGCAAGAGTGGCCATACAAGAGAAATTGCTTTTAGAGGAGGTATTTGAACTCCAAAATACCATATCAACACTAGAGGTATGTAGAAGAAGAAGACATAGAAGTGGCCATATTGTTTTTCAATATAAAAATCAGTTCGGTTTTGTGTTTTTACTGTCTCTGCTTGTTAATTCTGTTGTATCTTTGTATGGTAGATGGAAGAAATGAGTTTGAAAGGTGCTATTATTCAAATGAAAACAAGGCAACATCATCTGCAGCTACAAGGACAAAATGAAGAAGCTTCCACTACATGACTTTGATTATGATAGGGGGCTTCAGGAACATTGATTCATGTACAGTACTTTAATTAGTTAGATTAGATATGTCTCTCTCCATTACACATGAAAGATGAGTGTGATTACTGATTGGGCTGTGAACGTCTGAGATTACTGTAATTACATCTCCATTAATCAAGTGAATAAATGCTTTCGTTTTTTTTCCCAATGCAAATATGTGTGTTTTTTTAACTTTAATCCATGAAAGAGTAGGGACGTGTACTTGAGTTTCTTGAAGAACAGTTTTGATGATTTTGCCTTAAAAATTTATTCATTGTTTCTACTTTGGTCTTCAAGTTTAAGAAATTTATACTTTACCATTAAACTCTGAAGAAGGAGTTGCCAATTGGGAGATGGCTGCAGTGAAGGTGGCCTGTGGGCTGTGAATGCCGGCCTAGGATGAAAAATATATACTTTATGAGGCTGATTAGCATATTTCATGCTGGTTAAATTTTTAATTTTGTATCCACCAAGCCACGTCCATGGATCAGCCAAACATAACTCACAGAGTCCACTTAGAATTGCGAAGTTATTTTATACTTAAAGAGTCAACCGAGTTTTCTTTACACCTAGAAGATTCTCTAAGCTTCTGAAGACTAAATCATATTTGAATATTAAAGTTTATGCATTCAACTGGAAATCTTGTGCGAACATGTCAATTTGTTAAAGAACTTATTAGATAAAAAGAAATATATTTTAAAGTTTAAAGACTAGTTAGATACTTTTTTTTATAGTTAAAATAATCTATTTGACATAAAATTGCAAGTTATTTGGTGCTTATATTGTGATTGAACCTTATATTTATTATGCATAAAATATTATTCTTTATTTTATTGTGTATAAAAATGTGTAAGCCAATTCTCAATAAATTTTGTCATGCTTTTTATTCAAAATATGAATTTATAATAGGTTAAGTTACAAATTTGATCATTAACTTTCAAAGGTGTGTTTATTTAGTTTTAAACTTTAAAAAGTGCCTAAAAAGTCTTTCAACTTTTAATATTGGACTTTATAAAAAAACTCATCGATCTATTAGCTATAACTTTTAATATTGTGTCTAATGAAATCATAAACCTTCAATTTTGTATATAATAGATTTGTAAATTTTTAAAAATATAAAATAGATCAAGAATTATGTTAAGATACAAAACTTCAAAGTTTGAAAACTTTTTAAACATTTTTATAATATTTATGAACTAAATAAAAACGAACATAAAAGTTAAAAAATCTAAATTTGTAATTTAACGAACACTCACCTTACAATGAAAATTCATCACATAATGACAATGAAAATCAATTATAATAACAAAAAGAAAGAAACAAACATAAGCTATAATTTCAAATGGATTAACTAAGGTATGAATAATTGAAAATTCATCATATAATGACAATGAAAATCGATTATCAATAACAAAACGAAAGAAAAAAGCATAAGACAACCCAAATAGAGTTCTACCAGAGCTTAGGGTGCAGTAAAAAGAGAAGAAAAACCCTTTCTTTTAACTTATAAGTACATGAATGATAACGTAAGTATAACTCAACTGACATGAGCACGAATGAGGTTTAATCTTTTATACCTCACAAATTGCGTGTATATATATACAATGAATTATATTAAATACATAACATTTTATGTCAATTACCTTCATACCTAATAATTAACAAGCACTTCTTCCTTTGGTCAGAGGTTTGGCCTCCAATTTCAAAATTATTGAATTAAACAATTCTTTAGGAAAAAGATGAGAAGTTAATCCATTTTTATATTAAACAATAAAATTATTAGTGTTGTAAACTAAGAACAATACAAGAACGAAACAAGAAAATTTGATTCATTAATATTGTAAGTGATATAATAAATATAAATTATATTAGCCAATCTATTTTATTTTCAAATTTTTTCTATGATTTTAATGGTATTTAAGTTATATTTAATTTTGTATATCAATTGTATAATAAATATTTCATATTCTGTTTATTAATTGATTGATATACTAGATTTAAAAAGAAAAATATTAGCATATCTAATTTTTGCCGACAATTTTATCATGCATGAGAACAACTTCGTTTCGTTCCATTTGTCTTAAGTATGTGCCTCGTTCCTCCAATACAACGGCTCATGATCTAAAATGGGTGGGAATGCATTGTGGACAAATCGTTTTCCCTCTTGGGTGTCTGCTAAGTATTCAAATGATTTTTCTTTCCTTGTAAGGCTTAGTGTCGTGTAGTTCGTTCTTGTTAGTTTCGGTTCCTGTATCAAATAGATAAATAATAAAGATTAAATTAAGTCCACGACTAATAGTAAATAAACAAAAAAACTTATGGACTGATATGGTTTATGAATAATAAATTTGGTATATCTATAGTAGAACTTATATACTCTATAGTTGATTTATATATCGGTCAACTGATATACTAAGTATAAAATATGTTAGATGATTGATATATCAAATATTAAGTATATCAAATAACTGAAATATATGTTAATCCACTAATAAGAGTAAATTTTGAATAACAAAAATTAATTTTTTTTTTTTTTGCTATACTTATAAATTCTTAAATAAATCATCGTCAAATTTGTAAATTTGAGAATTTTTTTTTTATTTATTTTATTTTTTATTATATATATATATATATTTTTTTTTTTTTTTTCAAGTGCTTCTAAAATGATGAATAAGATATTAAACATAAAAAAAGAAAAACGATTCAAAAATTAAAAAGAAAAAACAATAAAAACAATTCGAGTTTAGAATTTAAAGAATGAAAAAATGCATTAATATTAAATCTAACTTTACCATTTCAAATATTAAATATTTGGTTGAAAATAAAACCATATCAAACAATGGAAAGAAAAGGAACAAATAAAATTAGTAGAGAGAAAAAAAAAAATTAAACTTTAGGAAGAGACGCACCCAATAAAAACAACTATAATGCCCCTCTTCCAGGTAAAGTATCTTTTTTTCCTAATCTTTTTCTTATAAATTGCCTTATATTTTTAATTAATCCGGCAAATAGCTCTGTTAAAACATGTTGAATTATGCTCATTCTCAACTGGAAATATATTTTGGAAACTAACCGTTTTGGTAGAAATGAAAATAAATAATTAAAATTATAATAGAATACATAAAATAAAATGATATTTTAACTTAAAATTTCAATGGTTGTTAAATTAAAAAAATATTGAAATTAAAAGAGAGAGAGAAAAAAGAAAAAAAAGCGAAAGAAGCTTGCTACGACGTCGTTTAGCCATGCTTGTGATCGTTTTGAGGCGCTCGGGTCTCTATTTGTTGCTTCCGTTTCGCCGTATCAGCCTCATTGATCGATCTCTCTCTCTCTGTAGGGAAGAAAATCTGAATCCATGGCTACCCTAGCGGCGGCTGCAGTTCGTCAAGCCAGAGCCTTAACTCGAGTCTCCTCTCCTCAGTCAACCGCCACCCTTATTCACAGGCGCGGCCTCGCTGGCGCTGCCGGTAGGTTTTATCTACCGATCTCATTTTATGAGTTTGGATCATCCACTTGGACCTATTTCATTTATCGGATTTATGCAATCTTCTATGGTCTCTAGATATTTTGGAGTTTCATTTCGAAATGGGAATCGTGGTTGTATATTTTTTTCCCCGAGTTCTGTTTTTAGGTTTGGCTCTTCATTATTTTCAAGGTATGCATTGATTTAAGGATCTTGAAAAGGTGCGAATTTGTTTAGTTTTTGGAATGCATTTTACGTAATTAGACAACCCAGATTTTCTATGAGGAGATTTCACTATTATTCTTAGATTACGAAGGTTGTTGTCCTATGTCTATAATCGAAACCGGTAAGAAGCATACCGAACTCTGATTTTGACCTCAATTTGGCAACGGGAAATTTTGAACTTGTATTTTTCTAGCATATTGTTACCTTGTCATTTGCTTCAACTGGGGACTGTTGCTATAGCCTGACTGGTGAAGTTTAAACAAGGAAACATTGGTAGATTGATCACAATGAAAATGCAGGCATTGCATTATTACTTGCACTCCACCACTTCGTTGAGTGATGATGCAGATCGTTGTTATGTTTTAAAACCAAAATTTATAATGGGGGTTTTCTTAGCCGGACCCTTCTCTGGTGGGCTCTTTTTTTTTT
>QLSR01000238.1:1436427-1481215 GCA_031780015.1 Citrullus colocynthis | reverse complement strand
TTTTTTTTTTTTTTTTTTTTTTTTTTTTTTTTTTTTTTTTTTTTTTTTTTTTTTTTGTATGCTCCAATGTTCTTTGATTGTTTGTTACTATCAAAAAAATAACTGCAAAAGTTTAGTTTTGCTAATTTGAAAGATATATTGCAAAACCACACATGAACACATGCCATGTAGAAAAGATACAACAGTTTCGAAAGAATAACCTGCATACTGAATGGAACATAGAAAACCACATGTGTGCACAAGGCAGTCAACTGATGATTAGTAAAATTACTCATACTGGGTTATATAGTTTTCTTTAAGTTTTAACTTTCAGGGTCTTATCTAAAAAAAAAACTAACTTTCAGGGTTTGTTTACATGACTACACTCTACACATGCATTTGAACTCCTCTTGTATTTCCTTTTGTAATGTTTGTTGTGAGAGAAAGATGAACGAATACTCAAACATTAAGGGAAAAGAAAGGAATCATCAAAAGATGAACAAATAACCCTTTTTTCTTTCAAGTTTGACCCTCTTTGTTGATATTTGCAGACCACCATGGACCACCGAAGGTTAACTGCTGGCAAGATCCCATGAGCCCATCTAAATGGAAGGAGGAGCATGTGAGACTTTTTATTCATATGACTACTAGCTTCTTTTTCTTTTCATTTTTTAAAAAATTATTTTATTATTTTATTAATTGTTCGGGCTTTTTCTTTTTTGTTCTTCCTATTTGCTCTCCTCAAGTAGAGACTTAAGAATGACATGTTAACCTTTCTAGACTTTCTATCAGAGCTCTTATTTATAATCACCTCAACAAGATACTTGCTTTTGTTTTTTAAGAGTTCTTTTTGTACTCCATATTTTATATATTCATCAGTCACCTTATAGTCATATTAGATTAGTTTCATTAAAGCTATAATTTTGGAATTTATGGGTTCAATTTAGAGCTAAATTCAGCTGTTTGCCTTGCATAGGCTTTGAAGTTGAAAATTCTACTACCTTAAATTAATTAGTTTTGCTTTGAAACTTATGACTCTTAGGTAGAATGCGCTGTTCTCCTTAGGTGTACTTCTAGTTGTGAAGAATTGATAAACAATGAATGCCTTCTTCTCTTAAGTGTTCTTGACGTGGAGAATAAATAATCAATAAACAATGGCCTAATTATCATATTTGTGCTGTCTTTAATATTTAGTAGTTTCTTCTTGATTCATTCAAACAATATTTACTAATGAACTAACTGAACTTGTTCTGACATTTGCAGTTCGTGATTGTCTCTCTATCGGGATGGGGCCTACTCTTCTTTGGCGGGTACAAGTTCTTTACCAGGGGCAAAGGAAAGAAGGATGAGGTACTTCTGCACTTAATGTCTGTGTGCTTACTTAAAACCACTTGCAATTATCGGTGATGCTAAATGAAATAATATTTGGCAGTCATGGATCGATTTTGAATTGTTTACAAGATTAACTTCTGAGAACAGTTTACTTATGCCTCTTATTCGTGAGGACGGAATGACACCTTAAAAGTGTTAGCTTTGTGTGTTCCTTGGTTTTACCTTCATTCTAAGTTCATTCATTTGACAAATTGTACATCAGCTTGTAATATGAAATGGAAATAGGTTACTCTCGATCTCTTCTGGAATATTCTGAAATAATATTCTGAAATACATGAAAACATAATAGGAGGTTTAGAATAATTTTTGTTTGCTCCGAGAAATTAGATTCTAATATTTTGGTGCACCTTTTGGTGCCTTCTTGGCTAGACCCTGGCTCGATGATACTCGAGGTGAACGGAGGAGTAGTACAATCGTGACCTTGGGGCTCGGCTGGAGAATTACCCGATTTCTCTGTTTAAATAACATATATCATGGTTTTATTGTCTGCTTTTGTATGGCTAGTTTTATAGATCATTTGGATCACAATTATACATGGAGTATCTGAAACTGGTAATATGATGTAGCTGGCGTAGTTGAAACTTGTAACAGGATGTAGGTGGCGTAGGACAGCCTAGATCTCTAACATAATCGAACTTGCACGTGTATTTTTTTCACACCGAGTTTTTGGTTCTCTCCTAATTTTTTGTTGCCCTTTATTTTCAGAAACTTGTTGAAACAACACAATGAGCTGAGCTGTGGACATTTTCCGGTTGTTCTGAAGTACTCGTAATAATGTATTCCCTTGGACCTCATGCGTCTGCGGATTTCATTTCAGTCTGGAATTGTTTCTCAGACTAGTATATGATCCTTATCTTGTAGCTTTTTCTTGACATTTTGGTTATTTCATGAACCGAAGTCCTACATCTAATAATGTATTCCCTTGGACCTCATGCGTCTGCGGATTTCATTTCAGTCTGGAATTGTTTCTCAGACTAGTATATGATCCTTATCTTGTAGCTTTTTCTTGACATTTTGGTTATTTCATGAACCGAAGTCCTACATCTAATAATGTATTCCCTTGGACCTCATGCGTCTGCGGATTTCATTTCAGTCTGGAATTGTTTCTCAGACTAGTATATGATCCTTATCTTGTAGCTTTTTCTTGACATTTTGGTTATTTCATGAACCGAAGTCCTACATCTAATAATACGATTTTACCATCACTTAAGCCCAAACAAACTCATTCATTGAATTTGAAGGGAGGGCATTTGTAGTTCGGAGTTTGTGATTGAACAAAGCATTTTTTGAGTAATCAGTTAATTGTTTTCTTTGGTGTGATTCAGTTAACGCTTGATCACTTGGTTTGATTACTTGTAATTTTGTAACGTTGTTCAGGAAGCTTTATGCACTACGATACAACTGACACAACTACACAACACCCATTTACCTACTCAAATAATCGAACAATAAAACATTTCACAGTTGGCCATTCAATTTAATACTCTGACTCCTCTGGCTCTTCCTTGTTTTCTTCTTCTTCTTTACCGTCTTCTTTGGATTCCATTCCTTGTTCTGGTTCTTGTTTTTCTTGGCTCCTCGAGTCTTTTTGCTCTACCTCTTCACCTGGATTTTGCATAATGCTACCATCTCCCTCGTCTCCATTCCCGTTTTGCAGTCTTGAAGTGTCGCCATTTTCTGAATTCAAATTTTCTTGTTTTAACATTTTGTCTTCCTTTTCCATCAGATTTTCTTTCGATTCCTCTGCGTGCTCCTCTTTCACTTTCCCCGTCGCTCCATCGTTGAACTTCCTATGGGTCGTGCTAATGACTCCGCCCTCATCCAAATTTCTGCTATTTTCCTGCTTCCGTTTCTTCGATATCAGTCTCCATCCATTATCCACCGTTCTCCTTTTGGCTATGTATCTCCATCTCTTTCCTCTGATCTTCCGTGTATTCCCATATTTGCTTGGTTCTGTTTTCGTCTTCATCCCACTTCTTGGGATCTTATCAGCTCTCCCATTTTCAACAGCTTCAGAATCCTCATCTGCTTTCTCCTTATGATCGTTGGTGATTTTATTCTCCTCGCCATCAACTTGCCTCCCATTAACATTTTCACCTTCGTCTCCCAAGTTCTCTTGCTTCTGCCTTTCCTCTCCCTCCATCTTCCTTCTTTTGTGGGTTTCATCGAACTTCTGAGTTCCAATCTCATTACTACTTGAAGTCCTTCCCTCATGAAAACCTGTTGATTTACTCTCCCCACTGTTATCATCCATTGATTCAGTCTCTCCTCCTTTACCACTTCTCGATTCAAGCAATTGCTCCTTTGGTTCTTCAGACATTGTTGAATCCCCACGTGGGTCTGAATTTGATGGATCATCAGCAGCCACAGCTGCACGAGACTCAAGTCGACGTCTCAAGTCCTCTAACTCATCTTCCTTTTGCTTGAGTCTTTGCGTTAAAGCAACCACTTGAGAATTTTCATTTCTAGATTCAACTTCTCTCTCTCTCAACGTTCTGATCTCACTCTGCTTCTCTTGGAGTGCAACATTTATGATTTTCTGCTCGTCTCTGAGTGAGTCGATGGTGGATTGCAACTCCAGTAGCCTCCTATCGACCTCCATCTTCTGGGTTCGGAGCAAATACAGCGCTGCTGTCATGTCTTCGTTGTTCTTCTCCAACTCCTTGCTTCGATCCTTTTCCCTCTGTTCAATCAAAACAGAAACAAACCAGAATGAATATAATTAACGGAAAGAGAGAGATAAAAGGCATGCATGGAAGAAAGATGTGAAGAATTGACCTGGAAGAGGAGTTGAAAGGAATGGAGGTCTTGGTCTGTGCGTTTGAGAAGAAGGTTACATATACGCCTTTCTCTGAATTTGTGTAGGAGCATCACTCCAAGCAAGGCCGCCCCAAATGCAATGAGCAGCATCAGAGCATAAGGCCTTCCTCTGCTGCTGCTTGCTTTGCTGTGAAGGCTCCCAACAGAACCCATATAGAAGAAGAAGAAGAAGAAGAAAAACAAGTTAGGGAATTTGGGTGTGTTATTGAAGAAGAGGAAGAGGGAAATTAATTTATATGGAAAATGGAGATTGCTTTGCTTGTCATGTAAAAAGGAACATGCAACCACTACTCTGTTTTGTATGCGAGGAAGCGGAGTTAGCAAGGTAGAGGAAGCATGGGGACTGCGCCCAAACCGCTGATTTTGGACGCTATTTTCCTTTTTTATTCTTTTTCTATGTAATTTTGGACTCTATACTCCTCCTATCTATTCATTATTTGTCACCTCATTATATAATATACTATTTAATTTCCTTGATTTTACACAAAAATATTAGATCTTATTTTATGGCAAAATAATTAATAGAGATGGTATGCAATTTTTTTATACTACCGTCAAAATTGTCCTCTTCCCAAACAAACCTTTGAAAGCTTTTTGAGTCAAATATTCAACCTTTCGTACGTTTTTGTTAGCTATTTTTTTAACCTTTAACTATCATGTCAAATAAGAATTTAAACCTCTACCCTTGTAGTCAATATATAATTCTTTTAACTACTTTACATATTTACAGATTGGCATACCTTTTGTGGATTTTCTGTGACTAGATTATAGGGTGAATTTTGATTTTTTCTTTTCTTTTCTTTTCTTTTCTACTAATTCTAATTTTCTTTTTGAACAGTGTATTTATTTTGAAATTCTTTTTAAGTTTAAATTGTGATAAAATAATGAGTTGTTTTTAAATATAACAAAATGAATCAAAATATTTACAAATATAGAAAAGTGTCACTCTCTATAGTTGATAGGCATTCATAGGTGATAGACGTTTAGACAATCACATTTTGCTATATTTGTAAATATTTCAAGCAGTTTTGACATTTAGAACAATAACCCTAAAACTGTAGGTTTAATATATAAAAAATTGAGTCAAGAAAATTGATTTCCAAATGAATGACATCTTTATTCATTTTCTTAAATTAAACAAGAAAACCATCCTAGGTTTTTTCTAAATATGTAGTTTAATGTAAATGTTAGAAGATCATATTCTCACCTTAAACTAAAAATCTCAAAAACATTGGGTAAAATATGAAATTCAGAATATTCATTCTTAAAATAATAATAATAATAAATAGCTATTGTTTTTTTCTTTCTTTTACAATATGTGTTCGATAGAGAAATTGGACTCTTGACCTTAAGGTCAAGAGTGCCAATTTTATTTTACTTCGACTTGAGTTTATTTTGACCGAAAGATATTATTGCTTTAAAAAATATGTATTATTATATAATATAGAAATCCATTTAATTATAATGGATCTTCATGTTATTTTTATATATGAAAGCCGTAGTCTTAAGATAACACATGAAATTGCTTCATATATGCTTTTGTTTAAAGCAATATCTCAAGCTTCTTTGACCTTGCTACTTCTTTCCGGACAAAGCTTAATGCTTATTCCTTAAAAATTGGGTACTCCTAATAAAGAGATTTAAAAAATAAAATAAAATAACAGTACATAAAACTCTAATAATCAATTATGTTTAATTTTTCAAATATTTATAAGAATATTTAAATTGACTTTAAAATTAAAAAAAAAAAAAAAAAAAGTAGGATGCAATTACCATTGAGCCTCCAATCATCGATAGATACACCCTTTTTAAAATAGGAAAGAGAAATAAATTTTAAATGAGACGATTTTTTAAGGAAAAAATATTAAAGGAGGTTTTTCAATAAAAAATATTAAAGGATATGTATGCACTTTTTTTTAAGGAAAAAAGTATTAAATGAGGATTTTAAGATTTTTCAATATGTGAAATACTATTTTTCATTTGGACTTTTTGTTTTGTGATATATACACTTATATCTATTTGTGATTTATATATTGTGGTAGATAATTTTGTTTATTTGAAAACTATGAAGATTTAAAATGAATTTGAAACTGTCACATTAAACGTGAATTAGAGTGTTTCTATCAGGGAGCTTCCATTAAATTTTGATTTATTGAAATTTCTGGATACTTAAATTGAAGTTATGATATATACAGTGATATGAAATTTATGATATATACTATAATTTATGTTGAACGTTTAGTCAACCTTACTCATATATTTCATATATTAGTTAGAATATGTACAAACATTTAAAACAATGTTTTAAGGTATATTTTAAAATAACCACAAATTTAATATATATATGATAATAGCATGTAATATAAACAACGGAATATAATAGACAAACTCAAATAGATAATACCATCATATAAAAATTGTATAAGAATGACATACATATATTAGAGGCACACAAACGATACCTAATTAGAAGTTCATCTATATTAGAATACCTGATATATATATATATATATATATATATATATATATGTATGTATGTATTACATTCAATATATAAAAAGGTATGGTTGTGCTAACCAACAACTTGTACATATCAAATATATTTACCATTATATTTTATATATTGGTTAGAACATTGCATACATTTAATATAATATAATGTAATGTATATTTAAAAATAACAATGAATCCGCCAATAAAACTAGTTACTTGATATGTTAAATGAAAAATAAAAATTGTACTAAATGCACTTTCCATCTTTAATTAATTAATAGAGAGAAAAAATATATTATTGAATAAATTTCAAGCAATGAATAGTATCTAATAAATGCATTTTCTCTCTTCAATATTAAAAGTATCCCGTAGATATGGAAAAACATATAATAAATATATTTTTTATCTACAGTCGTCCACTGTTAGGGATTCTCTTGTTTGAACATGACTTTAAATCCTAATATGAAAATAACTAAATATTTGAACATGTATGAAGATAAGTTTTCAAAAAGTGACCAAATCTCGAAAAAAGAAATTGTAACGTGGACAGTTTCTTTTGTGGTTTTCAAGTCGATGGGTGGGCTTACTCTGAAAGCCCTCGAGCTTGCACCGCTTCCAAGCCCACTAAAATGATCTTCAATTTGGAGACTTTCCGGATATTCCGCTGCCTCGAGAATGGAGCTGCCTTGATTCGGCCGAAGAGCATTGCCCTAGCTGACAAGACCCTCTCTTTGCCAAACCTGAAGCCACCCCAGCAGCCGACAGGTAAATTTTATAGACGAAAAAGTTTTCCCTTTTCTCGTTAAATCAGTTTCCATGGACGACATTTTCGATTCTTCCCTCAATCTTGAAGAGACCCACTTGAAGGAAGGCTATGCCGAGGGCTACAAAGATGGTCTAGTCGCTGGCAAAGAAGAGGCAGAACAAGTAGGCCTAAAAGTTGGTTTCGAGGTCGGCGAGGAACTAGGATTCTACAGAGGGTGTGTGGACGCCTGGAATTCTGTAATTCGGATCGAACCGGAACGGTTTTCGATTCGGGTTCGGAAAACTGTGAAGCAGATGGAGGAGTTGGTTGAGAAATACCCGCTTCAGGATCCTGAGAATGAGCAAGTTCAGGAGCTGATGGAAGGGTTGAGACTCAAATTTAGAGCGATTTCTGCTACTTTGGGTGTCAAATTGGAGTATAATGGCTATCCTAAATCGACTTCAGATGGAAAGGATATTGAGTTTTGATTTTATTTGTGTGGAGATTATGTAAGTAGGCTCTCTGGAGATTCACAGTAGGTGATGGAATGATGGGTGAAATATTGGGGTTTGTTATATGATTGTTTGGTCTTATATATCTAATGAGGATTCCCTCTTTCATCTTTTATGGAGAGAACTTTTGGTTGTAGCGTAAAGGCAGGCTGTATTATTTGGCATTTAGTTTGTGCATTAGATTTTGTAAACAAAAAATGCTGAAACATTATTCAATGTACATGATGTATGCGCTAGTTGAAGTTCTTGGAAGAAGTACTAGAATACTATAGCTTGAAAGTGTCAAGTTTATCACGACACATGATATTCACTTATTCCTTATCATATTTTGCATAATTCAGTGCATTTCTCCCAAAGATGAAGTGCAGCACTGCTTCCCTTTTTCAAATAATTTTAGATAGGCTTTCAAAATTTATAAATTTGACCACGAACCTTGTAGAAACTCGGATAAATCAGTTTTTGACCGAAGGAAATTTATACACGTTAAGTTGCAACTTCTGGTTACTAGTTGTTACATATTTTTATCATTTTGTGCAGCTAGTGACCTGCAGTAAAGAGAAAAATGTCAAAATTGGTTCTTGCTTGCTGCAAGGTTTACATTTCAGAAAGCAGAAACAAGGCTGCGCTGGAGTCAATCGAACGAGGTGCCAAGCGCTTCCCTGATGCACCAATTATTAATAAGTTCACGGATGAAGTTTATAACAGAGTTGGATATACCCTTGTTTCCAAGCTCCCATCACAACCATCTGGAAAGTCATCTTCCCTGAGAAGTGCGGTCCTGAACATGGTCAAGGCTGCATTTTCAGCAATTGACATCAACTCACATTGTGGCAGCCATCCACGACTTGGCGTTGTCGATCATATATGCTTTCATCCTTTGGCCTCTGCATCTTTGGATGATGCTGCCATAACCGCAAAATCTCTAGCAGCTGATGTTGGATGTGGCCTACAAGGTTTGTACTTCTTTTCACACCAAACTACCGCAATGTTAGATTTTAGGCTGTGAAAATGGGAGGAACGGCAACTTTGGAGGCATTTCATCAATATGCTAAACTGATAAACCAGTGACATACACTTCTGCTCTGAAATTCTCTGCACATTTTTCATGGACTTACTAAATGCAGCGTTTCATGTTAATATGTTGTATCTTGTTTGTTGTTTGCTGTCTAAGTATTTAATCAATCCCAATCTTTGCAAAATTTCCTAGAGTTGAAGGAAGGCTTAAACTTTAGCCATGGACTGTATTTTATTCTGAAAACACCTTACTTCAATGTATTCAATTAAGGTAGTGCCTCAATGGTGCTATCAAACTTCGATGTTAAACATTTTAAAAGACCACATATCCTTGTGTTCTGACTATTACTTGTATATTTCCAAGTTTCAATTGCTCTGTGTTATCATTACCTCTGATGTCATTTTTATTTTGTGGTGCTGATGATCTAAACTGTAGCCTGCAGTCCCCACATTTCTATATGGAGCGGCTCATGAAGAGGGAAGGAAGCTGGCCATGATCAGAAGAGAGCTGGGTTATTTCAAGCCAAATTCTGACGGGTTACAGTGGGCTGGAGGGCTGAAATCAGATTCATTGCCACTGAGGCCAGATGAGGGTCCAGCTGAAGCAAGTAAAGCAAAAGGCGTCGTAGTAATTGGAGCAACAAAGTGGGTTGATAACTACAATGTCCCAATTTTCTCTACCAATATTGGTGCTGTTCGTAAAATTGCAAAGCAAGTGAGCGAGAGAGGAGGTGGACTTTCATCTGTTCAAGCAATGGCCCTTGCTCATGATGAAGGTGTAATTGAGGTGGCTTGTAATTTGCTTGAACCAAGTAAAGTGGGAGGGAAAATGGTTCAGCAGGAAGTCGAACGGCTTGCAGAAAATGAAGGTTTAGGTGTGGGGGAAGGATATTTCACAGACCTCCCGCAAGAGAGTATAATTGAAAGGTACCTCAAATTGCTTTCTTTGTAATCTTGAGATATACATTTAACCTTTCATGTCTTATGTACCTAATGCTTTTTTTGGATTTTATGCCACCACTTGACATGGAGCCTGAAAGTTGAATGTTTTCATCTTCTGAGTATGTGGTTTTAAAGATTGGAAGTGTTTCTTTTTAGTTGTTATTGTTTATTAAACTTATGACTGACATCTTGAGATACAAGAGGATGATTTCTGACTTGAAATGACAATATAAGATTTATGACAAAATTAACAGACTCTAACAGATTTATAACTGTAACTACAAGTACTGTCTTAAGTTTTAACAGACCCTGTTTAGAGAAATATCTTTTCCTTTATTTTATTTTTTTGAAAACTTATGTAGACAGAAAATCTGGCAATCTTTTAAATATACAAGGATGATTTATCGACTTGCTTAAAAAGTGTGGAATTTTGCTTAAATTATAAGTTTAACTTTGAAGTTTTGTGTATGTATGATTCTTGAACATTAAATGTGTCTAACAAGTCTCTTTTAAGTTTTTTATATTATATCTAATAAATTACTTTAACTTTTAATTTTGTGTCTTTTGATAAATTTAAAAATTATAATTTCCATTTTGTATAGTAGATAAGTGAACGTTGAAAAATTGAAAAGTTCAACAATCAAATTTGTAATTTTAAAAAGTTAAAGGAACCGATCCTACGAACTTCAAAGTTTAGGAATTAAATTTGTAATTTAATTAAAATTTTTGTACAAAATGTATTTTTGTTCTAAAGTTAGGGATTGTGTTGATTTGATCATTGATGTTTTAAAATGGATACTTTAGTCCAAGAGTTTAAAAATATTACTAAATAATTTATAAACTAATAGAAATATGATGCGATGGTTAAACAGTAGAAAAAAAAGGTTCGCAAGCATATATAGTATTTTAACTTTATTCTTTCAATAAATTCTCCATTTATTTAACTAATATTCTCTATTTAATTTTAATTTCTAAATATTTCTCTTTCATATATCTCTATTTAGAGTGTTTAACTTTCCTTTCTTCTTTCTAAATTTTTTGTTTTTATGCCCACACACACACACACACACACACATATATATTTTCTCTATAAAACATCTCTCTCATCTCTTATTTTAAAGTTATTTTATTTTTTAATGAAAAGATTGACGACATTAACGTTGTTATAAATATGAAAGTTGAAAATAAAATTTGAGGGCACATAAGATGAACAGAGGTTGAAATCGAAGGAGACGACCTTATAGCATTAAAAAAAGCATCACCTTATCCACTGTCGTCCAATGTCCATTCTATTTTATATTCGATGTTATCACATCACTATCCACATATTCATTTGAATCATTCAATTTCTTTTATTTATTTTCCCCCCAAATTATTGAATTTGTTTATTCCCATGTCCATGTGTCTCACATTCTTGTCGGATCCAAACAAAGTCTCAATTAATTAAGAAAGTTATTGTGGGTGAGTATATAAGTAAGGATAAATTTTTATTTTTTAGAGTTTTAGGTGAGTTTAAAAGTAAAACTATAAAAAAAAAAAAAAAGGAATTATACAATTATTGTAAAATATGTAGAGTTCCGTTGGGTTTACAGCGACCCTTTCCTTCCCCATTCATCAATTAATTATACTTAATAAATAACCACGTTTTTTTATTGTCCCACGTTGGTTATTAAATAATACTCAACTACTGTACTCGTATTTCCATTGGTGTTCGTTTAACATTTCCACTAATCACCTCCTAAAAAACTGTTTGTCCTTAATCACATAAAAAAAGGGTGTTTGTCCCAAGGGTCGTTGGTGTCAGATGACTTAATCTTGTAATTGATTTTTTCATTGCATATCTAAATAAACAATAATAAGGGTAAATTGTAAAAATTACTGCTAAAGTATGAAGTACGATAATAGTTATAATCGTACCCTTAAATTTTCAATTTCATTCAAACATATACACAATTTTAAAATTGGACTCTTAAACTTATATGATGGCCATCATTGTGTCGGTTTGTATAAGTTTGACAGTTCAATTTTCATGATTTGGAAGTTGGATTTCTAAAATTGAAACATCTGGGTAATGCTGCTTTCTCTTGTGTCAGCGATTTGACATGGTCTCCTCCCTTAAGTGCTCTCCAGATTCCAGAATACAAGTTTTGAAGTTGAAACGTATTTAAGACAACAGTAAACTTCAGTTTGTGAATTTCTAGTTCAATAAAATTTCAATAAACAAAATGGAGAATGAAGCAATTTAGGAAAAATGGAAGGTACAATCTGTCTGGGAAGTTTGTTTTTGACCAAACGGAAGCGGTGAATAAGACTGCTGGCTCCCTTTAAAGCTTATAGTTGTTTGCCTCACGGGTCTCTCTTCTTGGGATTTTTTCATAGATCCCCCCCTTTAAAATCCCACCCTCACTCCCTCAAATCTCCAACTAATTAAACAATCAAGTAGATACAGCCACCTACAAATGGCTTTCGATCTCACCCCCAAGGTAAACGTTCCTTACCCATTTCATTTCGAACATAATTGCTTTGATTCAACACCTTGTTATTCCAGGACAAGAGAAGGAGCTTGGACCAAAAAGTGCTTTTATGCTGCAAATACTACGTCTCTGAATCGCGCAATCGTTCTGTACTGGAGGCTATCGAGAGAGCTGCAAGGGAAGACCCAGATTCTGTTATTGTAAACAAATTCGAAGACGGAGCTTACAACAGGACAAGATACACCATCGTCTCCTACCTCGTTCGCGACTCTACAGGCAACGCCATTTACAGCCCATTGCTTCAAACCGTGCTAGCCATGACCCAGGTTGCTTTCTCTAACATCAACCTCGAGACCCATTCTGGTACTCACCCGCGCCTAGGAGTCGTAGACGACATCGTTTTTCATCCACTCGCTCGGGCCTCCCTCCACGAAGCCGCGTGGCTAGCTAAGGCCGTCGCTAAGGACATTGCCGCCATGTTTCAAGGTCTTTAATAAATTAAAATATTGGTATTGGTATCAGTAATTTGGTATTGGATTAGTGAATAACAAGATTGAGATTGCGATTTTGTGCACAGTGCCTGTATTTCTCTACGCTGCGGCTCACCCAAGTGGGAAAGCGCCGGACGATTTGAGGCGTGAGCTTGGGTATTTCCGGCCCAACTACAAGGGGAACCAATGGGCCGGGTGGTCCATGCCGGAAATTTTGCCGGAGAGCCCTGATGAAGGACCAAATACAGTATCTCGAGCGAGAGGAATCACGATGATCGGTGCGCGTCCGTGGACGGCGATGTACAATATTCCGATATTGTCGACGGACGTGTCGGCCACTCGGAGAATAGCGCGGATGGTGAGTGGCAGAGGAGGTGGGTTGCCGACGGTGCAAACCATAGGGCTTCTTCACGATGATGATACGACGGAGATAGCTTGCGTCCTGTTGGAGCCTAATCAGATTGGAGCAGATCGTGTCCAGAGACACGTGGAGATTCTTGCGGCTCAATTTGGGTTAGAAGTTGAGAATGGCTATTTCACTGATTACTCACCGGAGATGATTGTTGAAAAATATTTGAATTTGATTTCTGGTCCCAAAAATCATCTGGGAAATCCTTTGGACTAACAATCATTTCTGTATTAACATTCACATTTCGTAATAAAATGGAAATGGAATTTGCTAATTTCTATATTGCAAAAAAAATATTACTAATATTATTTTAATCTAAAGAGATTAAAGCTTTGATTTGTCATTCCTACTAGTTTGAGATTAAAAAGGACTAAATTCAAATATGTATGTATATATATATATTGCAATTTATGGACACTCACTAATAAGTAAAACACTGATTTTTTTTTTTTTCTTTTGAACTTTTAATGATCTTTAATAGATTTTTAAAACTTTCAAATTCATTATTAAGTTGTTAAGCTTTTAAAAATGATGTAGTACATCTTAAATATTTAATGTTGTATACAATAGCTCATTCAATTTTTTTTAATTATGCATTTAATAGGTCTTTGTTTAAAAAAAAAAAAAAAAAAAAAAAACCACACCTAGTAATAAAATGAAAGTGGGTCCTATTGGACTTACAATGGTCTACTCCCCAGCAGATAGTTCCTCCACCACATGCCAACGCGGTTGCGTACCCCACTCACACTCATAGCTTACGTAACTTCACAATTTATGCATTTCTATTTTCTGTATTTTGTTTTTTTTCTTCTCTTCCAAAATTATCAAATATTCACGTGAATCTTCCGTTGGGCCAATCTGATAAATTGTAATTAAATTTCATAATTATATACGATTTTATTGTTCCTGTATTTATTTTGTAATGTTTTCATTGAACTTCTAAAAATTTAGAAACAAAAAAGAAAAACTTGCTTCATTATTTCAAAATTTGTATAGAAAAAGAAAAACAATATGTTAATATTTTTTTTTTAAAAAAATAGAAAATAAGAAATAGTTATTAAGAGAATAACTATTAAAACAAGTTTGAACTTTTACGAGACTAAATATGTTGTTATTGGCTAGTTATGATAACAAAATAATTGTGTCTTTTCTACTATTCGTAGGTGAATGAGAAATATAATGATGTGTTTGAGATTAATTCAAGGTGGGGTGATGAGAAATTGTTTGCTTTATTTTGTTATAAATAATAGGATTGTTTTCATTATAGGTGGGGAGTGAGGTGATATTTAAATCTTGGTTTCAGCTATTATATTTACGAGTTTGAATGTAGGAGGTAGATGTGAGATTATTGTTTTGTTTCATTTTTTGTTACAAATGATCTTAAGTATAATTAAAGTTTTGGAGAATTGTTATATATATATATTAATGAGTGTTGATTTTGGATAAGTTTAATGTTGCATTTGATATTTAGTTTAAGGTGTGGGGGTGGATGTGAGATAATTGTTTGCAGCTGTTCTATGAGGAATAAGATTGCTTTCATGTTGGTGGCCAATGAGGTGGGACTTGGGTCTTGAATTTAGTTGTTACATTTATGAGTTTGAGTGTGAGGTAGTGGGTGTGAGATTATTGTTTTACTAAAAATAATTCTAATTAACTTAATCTAAATTTTGGATCGTGTAATGGTTATATTTATGAGTGAATAAATAAATAAATAAATAAACTCCTCTCGATTTAACTAAGAATGGAGAACCAACCAACTCGTATACATTACATATTATTTTAAGATGACTAGATTTACAAATATATATATATATATATATTTCTTTTTCTTTTTCTTTTTCTTTTGTAAAAAATTATCATATGAAAGGGAGGTTTACAAAATTGGCTTCAAATCCACAAGTCCCTTGGACAAAGTAAGAACATAATAATAATAATAATAATAATAATAATAATAATAATAATAATAGCCCACCACGTCCCTGACGTTGCAACTAACCATTCTGTTTCTAAATACAGAGAGAAAATAATATCATAAAGTAGCTCAATGAACGCAACATATAAAAGTTATTATCCTTTTATTCAAAAAGAAGAAAGAAAAATAAAGAAAGAAAGAGATTTTGTCCGTTTTTTTCTTTTCTTTTTTCTTTTTTTGAAATTTCCCAAATGATAAGAGTCCAACCATTTTAAGTACAATAATTACATGCAGGTATGAACCGGACGTCCGACCTTAATCAATTTTATTATCATAATTATTATATGTCTGGATTTTTTTTTTTTTTTTTTTTAGCAATATGTTTGCACTTACAAATATTATATAGTAACTAAACTCTTAGATTTATATATAGTGTTTAAACTTTAAAAGGTTTCTAAAAGGTCTTGATTTTTGTGTCTAATAAATTTTTAAAATATTAATTTTATATTAAATAAATCTCTAAATGTTTNTTTTTTTTTTTTTTTTTTTTTTTTTTTTTTTTTTTTTAGCAATATGTTTGCACTTACAAATATTATATAGTAACTAAACTCTTAGATTTATATATAGTGTTTAAACTTTAAAAGGTTTCTAAAAGGTCTTGATTTTTGTGTCTAATAAATTTTTAAAATATTAATTTTATATTAAATAAATCTCTAAATGTTTTTTAAAAAACAAAAATTTTCATTAGACACTTTTTTTTTTAAATTAAAGTGTCTGTCAACTAAAAGTTTGAGATTTTAAAGTTTAATGGGAGGAAAAACAATTTTGTCTTAATCTTAAACATTTTATATATATATATATATATTTTTTGAAGATTTATTAAATTTAGAGTAGAAAGTTTATAGCTATTAGTTTTTTAAGTGATTTGTTAGAGTTAAATTTGAAAGTTTAAAGGTTATTAGTCACAATTTTTAAAAATTATGAATTAAACTTGTAATTTAACTTTTTTATAAATGTAGTGATTTTATAATAGATGTAAGACTAGAACCAATGACCTTGGACTAGAAGAATTAAAGACATCAAGTAAGTTTTTCAAAGGAAAAACAACGTAACTTTAACAAAACTTAACGACAAATTTTTTATATTTAACTATAAAAAATAAAAAATAATAATAAAAAAATTCTCATTTATTTAAACCGAACCAATTGAGGGGCCACCTGCTCCCTAGCCCACCTCATAAATCTACTAGTGTCACAAATAGTAAATCATTTTTTAAATTAACGACGATAACATATAAAAATACGTTATCTCACTTTGCTTAATTCATAATCGTTCTTATTTTTTATGAGTTTACTTCCTGATTTCGACAGGTTATCAATCATATGGATCCTTCGGGACGGTTCACATGCATTTTAGGCTTAGATGAAATAATTAGTAGGAAAATCGAGCAAAATGGAGCAAGAAGGCAGCAAGCAGCCTGGCATCGCGACACTACGTATTTTGACGGACCTGCCCATTGCACGTGCGTGTAGTGCTGCGACGCTACCCTATAGCGCCATGACGCCGGTCCATTTTTGTCATAAAATGCCCAAGCCGACAATGAACAAAGGATTCTTTTAGGATTTTGCACAAATTCTTAGCTCTTGTTCGGAGAGATTTTCCTTGTATTTTTCTTCCTCTCTATCACTTGTAAAACTTTTGGAACTATTATTGTTGAATTCAAGCAAGGTATCAAGGCTAAGGTACTATAGTCTAGTTCGGATTTAGGGATCCTTCTTAATTTGCAACTCTTGAGGTTATGAACATTTTTATATTGTAATTTTATGGTTTATTAAATTCTTTCTTTGTTCTTATGCATTTGATTGAAAGTGTCAAACATCGTTTAATTTTCTGTTATAGATCTAAATCTGTTTTCCAATCCAATAGCATTTGCTGACTAACTTAAGAAAGATTCACATCAAACAAATAATTAGGCATTTCTAAATTATTTACTTTAACTTAGGAAAATCCCTAAATCTCAATGCTAATTGATTTGCATGTTTAGGATGCTTTCATCTGAACATGAAGATTTATTCAATTTGTAGGACGTCTGTTTAGCTTTCCTAAATGTGATTGGCTAAGTTCTGTAGTTATAAAATTACAAGAAATAAGTGTGAATAATCGATGATTGAGTAGTAATCAAGGATAACCTTAATATACCTCGGGCTAGATGTTTTCCTCATTGATAGTTTAAATCAAATATCATCGTGTTTCTGTGTTATCATTTCATTTTAAAATTGAAGTAATCAACACCAACAACCCCCCCCCCCCCCCTTTCGGTTACTTTGAAACACTAAGTATTAAATTTAAGAAGCTCAACGGTTCCTTGAGGTCCGACCTTTACNAACCCCCCCCCCCCCCATTTCGGTTACTTTGAAACACTAAGTATTAAATTTAAGAAGCTCAACGGTTCCTTGAGGTCCGACCTTTACTACCGCTAGCGCAAGCTTAGTAGGAACGGATACTTATTTGAGAGCTAAGGCATTCAAAAAGTTTTGACTATCAATGACACATATATTAAATTTGAGACTAATTAAAAGTCGATATGTGCTCCAAATTGAAATTGAAAATAAAAATTGACAGATTCGGTTGATGTCTTGTGTTTTCATCATAATCTTTGGATTGAATATACTAATTTGGTTCAATTTAGTATTAATATTTGGGTCAAGTTCAATTGAGCCTAGGTATAGGCTCCAAATTCATTTGATCCAAAAGCTAATTAAGCTCAAAATTCAATTAATTGGGTCCAAGAGTTTGGTTCATGGACAAATCAAGCCCAAGCCCACATAACCCATGAGAGTTTTATAAATAGAAAAGTTTTTTCTTTGGAAGTCTTAATAAATTTAAGCCTCCAGGAAGGATCTCCAAACATAAGATTCCTAAACTTCTGAAAACTAAAATCTTTTGAAAATACAATGAAACTTCAATTTCAAGTACATTCACATGCACACATCAAATAGAGAATCAAAGAATTAAGTATTTCTTCGAACAAGTTCTATAGTTTAAGAGAATAGTACAAACAAACGTCACAAAAAATTGGCTTTTAAATGTTTGCATTCCTTCATTTTCCATACTTAAATCCAGATCAGTCAAATAATTGGTTGACTTTTTCTTTCTATATCTTAAGTAGATGGATCACGGTAAATTTAGTTATATCAATACTTCAACTTCCTCACTTGTGGACTTGAAATTTGTAGAATGTCAAACAAGTGAAAATCAATATAAATTAGAGAGAAAATAACATTATAGAAATTTGAACCCAATATCTCTCTACTTCGATGTTGTAATATATCACCATTAAATAAAAAATCATTCAACTAGCTTCAAAATTGTGTGAATGCCTTGAATTTGTTAACGGGCGCTTCGAACGACCTAGTACGGTTAGCAAGCCGGAATCCAAGGGTGGCACGCCCTAGTGGAGGTTCGGTGGCAACGCCCTCAAAACCGAAGTTAAATTTGTGTTTGACATTATTGAATTATTTTTAGTTATTTACGATTATGACTCTAAGATTTAAAAAAGTGCACTATATAAACTCTCTAAACCTAGAAATACCAATTGATTCCGTAATTTTGTGAACATATTGTTAATCAACCATGTGTGTTGATTCTCTGCACTTTTATCTTTTATGCTTTTTTGTATTATTTGATTGTCAATTTCGCATAACAAAAGAGAACATACCTGCTCCCTTAGTTTATTAGAGATAGAAACAACAAAGAGCACACAACTTTGAGTTTCAAAGGTGAGATCATATTTCAAATGAAATTGTAACTTACCTTGCAAAGAAAAAAAAACCTTTTTATTTTCCATAGTTATTTTTATACAACGCTATGAAAAGTGTTACTTGTTGTAGTGATTAACATTGCTAGACGTGTAAAATCAGAAATTTGTACCGCTGAAAATTTCTATGAGAAATATGATCTCTCGTGGTTTTTCTTCAAAAGCTTTGACATAGCAACTGTATAAAATGCGATGAAGATGACGAGAAAGCCAATCGCAAGGCCTGCGTCGACTTCACAAGAATGCAAAAGCTTGAGGCTTTTCCCACCCACAAGTTTTTACTTGAACACCCAGTATTGTCCCTTTGAATTCAACAGTTTTATCTACTGATTTTGGAATTTGCAGTACAATCATTTCCGTAACTACGTTCTTTAATTTCTGGCAGACACTGAGCAACCAAGCGATTAAAAAAAAGATACTAGCCCCTTAGATAATTCTCATCCAACCTAAATCGGTGAAAGGATTGTACACGACAGATTTCAATCAAAATGTAGTAATTGCACATATGCAAACAACCTATATCCTAATTCCTAATAAGCATGAAGCTGAAATGAGTAAAGGTTCATCTAGTTTGTCGCCCACCTCTTCTACCTCTAAAATGAGGTCCACCACGACTGCGACCGCGACCGTAAGATTTCCTTCCCTGGTTCGAAGATGAGTTTTGGTTAAACTGTTGTGGTGATACGTTTCCTGGAAATGTAACTGGTGGGCACGAGTTTGGGGGATTGAATTGTTGTGTTGCAGGCTGCAAGTTGTTTTGATTCTGTCCAAACTGTAGTCCACTGGATTGGATTGCTTGTGCCCCTACGCTTGTCAAGGGATTAGGTAGGGCAGATGATGGACCTGCGAATCCTTGCAGATACGCTGCTCCGGTAAATGTATTCGGCATAGGCATTTGAGGCAATTGCTGTGCAGGATTCTGTAATAGCCAAGGCATGCCATTCATTGGAAGACCGTTGGGAAAGAACGGATTCTGCTGCTGCTGCTGAAACTGAAATGCCATTTCTGCGGGCCTAATTCCATTCATTGCTGGTGTAAAGTAGGGGTTGTACGTTGGTGGAAAAGATGGCATAACACCAGTTCCATTGATAAAACATTGTTCCGCAACTGAAGGGTTTGGGCAACCACCGTGATATACAAATGGTGCCAAAGGAGGGCCCGTCTGCTGGTTTTGATTGGGGGATGGCTGAACCATATCCATCTTTGCTTGCTGTGGTGTTGGCTGATCAAATTTCCTGCCTTCAGGTATTGTTGCTTGCTCGGGTGTGTGCTGGCAGTAAAATTTCCTGGACTCATCAGGTACATTTGCAGTCTCAAATGTACGCTGACCAAAGTTCCTGGCTTTAGCATTGTTTTTCTTCTTCCTAACATTATTTCTGTTGGCATTAATCTGTTGGTTGTCATTCATAGCCCTCTTAGCCAACTTTTGCATTTTCTTGAACTCGAGCTCTTTCTCATCATCTGAGAACTCATCATTATCTGACACCTCTTCATCATTCACTCCGGATGCATCATACCCCTTCTTGTACAGGTCTTTGTTATTTAGCACATAATCGGCAAACTCAAGAACGAAGGAGACGTGAGTGCCACCACTAATTCCATGAGGAACTTCACTTTCAGAATTGTACCTTACAGAATAATAAGGATTTTTTACCGGTCCAAAGATCTCATCTACCAACCCCAATGGGGATCTAGCTTCAGTTATCCAGAGGATAGAGCCTTCGTTAAGAGGATTGTGCTTCTCAACACCCTCTACAATGACTTGATTGCCTATTATCTGAAAAGTAGTAACAGAACATTAAATTAATAGCAACTTGAGTAAAATTGCATAACAAGAATACTCAAGGGCTGCCTCTTAAAGATCATTTAGTTGAATAAACAATGAAAACCATGTAAAGGGAAAACGAAGAAAGAATTGCAGCACTTAATTCTATTACAATCGAGGTACTTACTGACAAAACAACTCCAACAGGAAGCATTTGGTGGTGCGGCTGCAGTGACGCGTGCACTTGAGGAACTGGAGGAAGAACCTGCAAGCAAGCCAAAAAGAAGTAATGCACCAGTATAGATTATTAATTAATTGCAACATCAACCATGGGCATCCAATACAGCCTCCATATAATCATATAGAAAGTGCAAAAAGGCTACTTGCAAGCATCAGGATGAAAATAGAAAACGAACCTTAAGCTCATTTTTAGAAATAATTGGCCCTCCTTCAACCCCAGCCTCTTCATCTTCTCCCTCGAAGTCTTCACCATCACCATCACCATCACCATCGAAGTTTTCACCATCACTATCCCACGCAACCATGTCATCTGCAGAAGCTTCTTCGTCTTCATCGTCAACGTCCCTTATCTCACCTTCTTCAAGTTCACCAATTTCTCTCTGTCCCTCTGCTTTTACCATGTACTCCTCTTCTTCATCATCGCAATTGCTGTCGCCACTACTGGAAGACGATGAATTCTCTTCCTCCTCGTCTATTTCACTGTCGCCGCTTCTCCCAGAGCTACTACTACTAGATGTTGAAGTTGAACTTGTGCCCTCGGACTCCACATCACTTACACCATCATCCTCTTGAGACTCCAACTCAACGTTGGCAGTGCACCCACCGTCAAGAACCAAGCTAACTTTTGACATCCCTTCTTCAATGATGGAATTCAAATCTGTAGACTTACTACAAGCCTCACCACTCGCCTGCACTTCTGGTTTAAAGTCTTCAGACCTGACAACAACGGGTTGAACTGCATCGATAACTGGAACAGACTTTTCAACGGATTGATTCAAATGAGCATCTGCTTCAGGAAGAAGCGTTTGTGCATCAACCATATTAGGGGATGTTAATTCGTCAATCCAGTCGTTTAAAGAATCGTAATCGAGGAAGGAATCGGCGAATGAATAATCGATGGCCTTGGAGTCGAAAGAGTCAAGTGGCTCCGCGTTCTTAAGCTTAGAAGAAGCGTGAAGAAGGCCGTCGGGGGCAGACGCAGCGTTGGAGTTGGGAGCAAACTCTACCATTGGAGAGCTCCAAAATTGAGACTTGATTGAGAGGGAGCAAGGGTAAACATCTATCTATATCTATTTATAGTATATATAAATGCAGCTAAAACGGAGAATCTTAACTTTAGATATTATCTCGAAATACAAAGCATATAGACCGCTGTTTCCAGTAAATTCAAAGTATGATAAGTTATTGTATTGGGTAATTTATGTTTTTCAATTGAGAAAGGAAGACAGATGGAGATTGAAGATTGAGAGAATACCAGTGACAGACAACAACAGAGTAACAACAAGGGAGGTTACAGCCGCATGAGCTTAAAAAAGAAGACGGCAGCAACGGCAAGAGTGGAAGAAAGACGACAGCGGCGGGAGAGAGCCGGCGGCGCCACTGAGCTGCAGAAACAGAGGAGGTGATGGCGAGAAGAGGAAGAAGAAAGAGGCGCGGAACACGTGAGACTGCGAGAGTGAAGAGGTAAATAGTTATTTTTAGGGTTTCCTCTTTATTTTTATTTCCATTTTATTTTATAAAGTGTGCTGATTTTTTCCTTTTCCTTTTTTTATTTGAGAAAAAAACTGTGGTGATGTATGGGGACAAGCAGATATACGGGTTATTTCCAACTCAAAAATTTTTCTACTGGAAAAAAATAAACTCTTTTTCTAATAAAAAATTAAAAATTAAAAAAAAAAAAAAAAAAAAATTTTTTATAAAAAAAAAATAAAAAAAAAAAAAAAAAAAAATTTTTTATAAAAAAAAAATAAAAAAAAAAAAAAAAAAAAATTTTTTATAAAAAAAAAATAAAAAAAAAAAAAAAAAAAAATTTTTTATAAAAAAAAAATAAAAAAAAAAAAAAAAAAAAATTTTTTATAAAAAAAAAATAAAAAAAAAAAAAAAAAAAAATTTTTTATAAAAAAAAAATAAAAAAAAAAAAAAAAAAAAATTTTTTATAAAAAAAAAATAAAAAAAAAAAAAAAAAAAAATTTTTTATAAAAAAAAAATAAAAAAAAAAAAAAAAAAAAATTTTTTATAAAAAAAAAATAAAAAAAAAAAAAAAAAAAAATTTTTTATAAAAAAAAAATAAAAAAAAAAAAAAAAAAAAATTTTTTATAAAAAAAAAATAAAAAAAAAAAAAAAAAAAAATTTTTTATAAAAAAAAAATAAAAAAAAAAAAAAAAAAAAAAACCTCTACATGAAGAAAGAAAATTACAATTTTGTCTTTCGTTCAACTGTCCCAAATTTTACCTTTACCAATCATAATTTTTCATTCTTAGCTTCAATTTTAAAATTTAAACTTTAGTTTTCTTTCTATTTTATTTGTCTTTATATTTTTGGCAAATTTCACCCAATATTTGTGATAGATTTATGAAAAATTATCTTAAATAGTAAAACTACTAAAATAATTTACAACTAATAGTAAAATACACCGTCTATCTGCGATAAACCACGATAGATTGGGATAAACCACAATGTATATCTATCGAGACATAGATAGTAGTCTATCACAATCTATCCCGGTCTATTGCACATAAACAATGAAATTTTGTTATATTTATAAATATTTTGGTTATTTTTGCTATATTTGAAAATAGCCATAGATTTATTGTAATATTTAAATAAAAAATTGAAAATAAAAATTATTCGAGATTTTTCGTAATTGAATGGTAAATAATTTTCTTTAAAAATAAAATTTAAACTATCCCCTGTTGAATTCTTGTAAGTTTAATTGCAACTAAATTGGTTGAAAGAAAAAATAAACTAATGCTCATAGGAATTGAAATTGGAATTAGATAACTTAAATCCACTGCATTTAAGTTTTAGAAAATGGAATTGGTTTAGAGAAAATCTTCCAATAGGTTTTAAATTTTTTTTCTTTTTTTAATTTAGACTAAAAAATCTAATTAAATAACCTAAACTTAGAGAGAAAATTAAAATTAATTTAAGTGAAAAAAAAAACCCTACTAAAAGATATCCCGCAAGCAACTTTACAGCAAATCTTCCAATAGGTTTTAAGATTTTTTTTTTAAAAAAATTTAGTTTAGAATAAAAAAATCTAACTAACTAATTTAAAATTAGAAAGAAAAAAATTAAAATTAATTTAAGTTTAAAAAGAAAAATAAAAAATACATACGGGAAGATTTCCCATAAGCAACATGTTATAAATCTTCCAGTAGGCTCTAAGCTTTTTTATCCAATTCTATTTCCAAATTTTAATTTTTAGTTTTTTAACCGATTTCAATTCCAATTAGTTTTTAGTTTTTTTTTTTTAACCCACGTCCAATTCCAATTTTTTTAGGTAAGTTTAAGTTCGTTTAATTTTTTTTTAGGCAATTCCATTTTTTCACTTAAACCAATTCTAATTTTTTAAAACTTAAACGTAGTTAATTTAAGTTTTCTAATTCTAATTCTTATAAACATTAGTTTGTTTTTTCTTCAACCAATTTAATTACAATTAAAATTACAATAATTTCTATAGGGGATAGTTTAAGTTTTTTTTAAAAAAAAATTATTTACCATTCAATTGCGATAAATCTCAAAAAAAAAAAATTCCAAATTTTTTTTATTTAAACATTACCATAAATCTATCACAAATATTGGGTGAAACTAACCAAAAACATGAAGACAAACAAAATAGAAAAAAAAATGAAGTTTAAGTTTTAAAATTGAAATTAAGAATGAAAGTTGTGATTGGTAAATACGAAATTGGAAACACTAGAACGAGGGACAAATTTTTTTTTTTCTCATGTGGGGCCCTTCACTTAAATTCTTAAAAAATAAGAAAGATGTTAGAAAAAAAGTTACTTTTGTCCACCAAAAACTTTTTTTTTTTGTTAGAAATAGCAATTTTCCCAACATAGTTTAGATCTATTTTTTTCTTTTAAGAAAAAATTTCTCTGATTTTTAGGTTTTGGGTTTAATTTTTAATTGATCCTAAGTTTTAAAATGTTACACTTTTAATTCTTAAATTTTAAATTTGATTTCAATTCATTAGTTTAAATTAACTGATCGACATTAACATAAAGACTTAAAGGTACTATTTAATTAAAAAAAAAAACTAAGGATAAAAGTGTAACATCTTAAAACTTGAAGAATAAATTGAAGTCACATTCAAAACTTAATCACGAAAAGTGTAACGTTTTGAAACTCAAAGTCAACATAGAAACTAAACCTAAACAAAAAAAATTTACATTTCCTTTCATTTTTCTTTTAGTTTTTTATATTTTGAATTAATTTCTTTTTTTTAAAAAATAATTCAAATAATATATTTTAATTTAAATATCTTTGAAAATGTAATTAATTGGGAGAAAGGAAACTCTCCCCCTCTCAAATTTACCTACTAAAACTATCATTTTAGTTCATTTGCTTTGAATTTTATTTTGTTTTGATTTTTATATTTTTAATTATTCAATTTTTGTTACTACCTTCTATAAATCTTAAATTTTATCCTTATATTTTTAATAACTTTTAAATTTAGTCATTCTAAATTAATACTTATTGAATAAATTAAACAATAACAATAATCTTCCTCTAAGAAAGGACACTATATGAATATTCATATTTGAAAAATTCATAAAAAGAAATGCAGATAAAGACAAAACATTTTTGGAAAAAGAAAATTAACAACAAACTAAATGCAAAGAAAATTCCTTATTTGTGTTCTTCATTTATTATTTTGGTTTCCTTAAATAGATAAATATCAAACTTGAGTATAATTAAAGCTTGGTTCAATATACCAAATGACTACTCATGTATTATGTTTCAATTTGATCTTTTAGTCATCTTTTAAATTTGTATAATCTCACACATAAATACTAAATAACATAGTTCAATTTGCATAGTATTATCAATTTTTTGAAGTAAAAAATTTAATTCCACATTACGCAATTAAAAAAAAAAGAGTTTGTTTATTTTTTTAGTTATATTCTTTAAAATACTACAACCTTTTTTACACTAGTTGAATACTACATGCATTGTACATGTTTCATTACGTTAAAAATACAAATAAAATAAATATTTGAATAATTTAAGAGTGTTCAAAAATTTGAATAATTTAAGAAAAATGTATTTGTTGGTTGCTTCGTAGAGATCTATTGGTTACTTTATTTTTTTTAACAAATTTTTAAATATTATATTAATGGCATTGGTTACTTTGATTTTAGCGTTTCTAGAATTAAGTTTATGTGCGATTGGAATTTAAAATATTTTTATGGAATTGAAATATTAGATTTTCGACACTTACTCTTCGCATTTACAAAATTTAATTCACAATTTATTAATTTATTGGAGCTAGTTTTTAAATTTTAAAATTTGTCATGACAATAAAGTATAAGTTTTTGTTTCAAATATAACATTTACAAAACTCTAAGCTAACTAACTGAATTAAAAAGATCTATTCATGAATTAATTAAGAGATATTCAAAATTATGTAACAAATTTAATTATGAGTGAAGTGAGAGAGTTTTGTAAATATTTTGTATTTTTTTTTTACAAATAATAGTAAAACATTACCGTTTATTTGCGATAGATCGCGATATTCAAAATATATAAGAAATTTAATTATTAGTGAAGTGAGAGAGTTTTGTAAATATTTTAAATTTTTTTTACAAATAATAGTAAAATATCATTGTTTATCTGCGATAGATCGTGGTAGACTACTATCTGTGTTTATCATAACACAAATAAACACAAATAGTAGTCTATTGCGGATAGACAATGGAATTTTGCTATATTTGTAAATATTTTGGTTAATTTTTCTATATTTGAAAATAGTCCAATTAAAAATGTGGAAGTCTTCAAATTATCTTATAACTCTGATAAGAGACGACAACATTGATTTGCACATTTGACAAGGTTTGACATCACATTTTTCCAAAATTTTCTTCACAAAATTTGCACACTTTTTTTGTCCACCGTGACATCTTCCAAACTATAAGATTTCTCCTGTGCCATCTTTATACAGTTCTCTTCTTGACTTAACATTATATATAAATTTAGGCTTAAAATTATTTGTTGTTTCTCTTGAATTTGCTAGCTTTTCAAGATGTAATGTGAATACCTCTTGAATCTTCTTTGTCTTGCTTCTTGTAATTGCTCCCTCAGGTACATTCATCGGTTGAATTCACATCACTTTCTCTCTCTTTTTTTATTTCATTTTTTATATAAAAGTTCATCATACTCTCATTTTTCTCCCACGGTTCAATTCTTACACAAATTTTCTCACAACAAAATGTGAACCAAAATTTCACGTTAAAGTATAATATCCCACAAAATCTCAAAAAATGACAAAATTAAAATTTCCCTTTAAAACTTACCAAAACGATAAATAGTTAAATATAAGAATGATGTATTTGGCTATCGATACACAATCAGCTACTAATGTACAATCTTGTTGAAACATATAAGCCCTAAACTCTCTTGGATACTTCCACTATTGTGTTTATTTTTTTTATAATATGTAATTGAAGGGGACAATTTTTTTTTAATGAGATAAATAAAGGTCATACAATTAATGAGTACGAGAGTAAGATAAGAAGGAAGAAAAAAAAATAAAGAAAATAGAAAAGTGTTAAGTCATAAACTAAAGTAGGGGAGAGAGAAAATGGAATGAGGGAAGTGATGGGGTATTGATAAAAAGTAAGAGTGTTTTTAATTATTTTTTTTTTTTTTTGTAAGGCAAGAATATTAATACAATTTTTGAAAGTTTAGAGATATTTTTACAATGAGGTATTCACGGCTTCGGTTCATAATACATATGTTAGAATAAGAGTATTTTTTAAACTTCTCTTTTAAAGGTATTTTTGAAACTTTTAAAAATTTAAGAATATTTTAAAACAAAGTACTAACGGTTTCTTTCTAAAACTAATAATAACAATATTCTTTTTAACTCATCTTTAAAATTTAATAAAAATTTTAAAATTTTAAAAGTATTTTTAACATGGAGTACAACAAAGTTGAAAGAATTTTTTTTTTTAATTAATTAATTATTTATAATTTAGCCTATTTCAATGAGTAAAGCTTTGCCAGGAGTATTACTCAATGTCATCGACTCATCAATAGAGGGAAAACAAAATGAATGCAGCATTAAAAGCTGTGATGTAGTGACCGTCTAAGATACAGACTAGCGTGTTGCTCATCTGAAATAAATGAAGGAACCATAATCACAAATATATATATATATATATTTTTCCAACTAACATTGAACATTGAAAAATACTTGAGGGCCAAGTCAAATAAAGCCCATGAAAATTGATAAATGATTGAACTAAAAAGGATTGAACTTTACAATAATTAACCAACATCTAAGATTCTTGTGAATATTCTTCTTCTCCCCTTTTTAGAAGCAGAGAAAAGGAAGGAATATAAGCCGTCGAGCTTTAAAATCAACAATTTTAAACTAAAAGTAAGCCTTGTTAAACACTTACTGGTAGACTAAAATTTGGTGCCAAGAAACATAAACACAATGGAAGAAAATAAATAAACAGATTAGCGATAAGATCGAAGAACAGATCCACAAAAGGTACAAATCAGTGCTCTCCAGGATTTCCAATAAAAGGGAACGTGACAGAATCTAGTGGCGGTTTTCATATCGGCTACGCTGGCTCCTCCGCCGCACCTGGAGCAAATTCCAGGCGCCGGCCTACTCCGTCGCACCTTCCGCTTCTGATCCACCATAAAGCAAAAGCAAACCATGGTGGTCGGAGTTTGGTTGGTTGTTTGGGAATGAAACTGTAAGAGCAGTGAGAAGTGAAGTGAGCGTATTTATAGGGGCATGAAACGCGGGCAGTGTAGGTTAAAACTTTTAAAGCTCCACCGTCCGATTTAAAGACCTCATTTATTTATTTATTTATTATTATTATTATTTTTTTTACTTTAATGAGAAAAGTCAAACAAGCTCTAGGTTGACGAATAAAAATGTCAATGTTGAAATACAGCTGGAGCTTTAAAACTATTGTCGGACGCGGGGAAAAAATATCTTTGAAATCTTGACTGTACACGTGGCGATGGTAAATATCGGACTGATAAATTTTGAAGCTTGGCAGTTGATTTTTTAATGCTGATTCCACCTGCTTGGTATCAATAAAAATTATCCATAAGTATCACCATTTTGTATTTGGTGAGCTGACTCAATAATGGTTCATTTAAATTTCATGGTCTCCCCCTTTAGACTTAATGCCCTTCTATATTTCTCACATTAATTTCTAGTCTACATGCGTTATTTATTAGGTTTAGTTGAGTTTTCATGGCATTTGTAGCATTTCTCTCTTATAGCTTTTTTGCCCTACCTTAAACGTAGAAAGGGTTTTTTATACAAAACCCATTTGAGAAAACAAAGAAAAAAAAGCTTATTCTTACATATTTGAAGTCGTTAAGCAGTGGGTAACTCATATCTAATGTCAAACTATAATGGGTAAGCGTCGAAACTCACCGAAAAGGACGAAAACGTTAAAAGAAGTTGCTGGAACACCAAAACTGATCGATGCCTACCAGAAACGTCGCAATGGAAGGTGGTTGAGTTGGTGGCGAAGACCCGTTAATCTATCAGTTGTTGATGTCACACGAGACGCTGGGGAGGAACATCGATGACATTGTGCGTCTTGTCCACCACTTCAGGTTCTCGGAGTGGTGGGCGTAGAGGGTTGCGGGTGTTGGGTGTTTTCACGATTGAGAGAGGGAGAATTAGAGAGAGTGGAGGAAGTTGGGTGGCTAGGGTTTTATTTTTCTTTTTAAAATTTTCTTCATACCTACAAAATAATATAAGGAAAGTTTGATATTTTTCAAAAATAAATATTATTCTTGATATTTAAATAGAAATAGTGTCAAGTAAAATCCTAACAAATTTGACATTGCTAAAACGTCAAGTTTTGTTAGCGTGAAAATATTCTAAACTTTCGTGAAATCTCCGTTTTTATGCTTTTTCTTGACAATTTTTTTAAAAGAGCTCATTACTTTGATGTTTTTTTTTTCATAAAAATGTCAAGTAATTAAAAGTTGCAAGTGTCAAATAACACAGATTTTGTAGTAGTGTTAGGCCACAACCTGAATTGACCTACTCGACCTTGGCCTTGGCCTCAGCCAAGGATGAGGTTAAGACCTAACCTCCCCATTTGATGAATGGGGTATGTTGTGGCCTATTTGGGCCTAGAGAAGAAGAAGAATAAGGGTCAAAAATCCAAATGACCTACTTAGCCTCGACCTTAGCCAAGGATGACACTGGGGCTGACCTTAGTCATTTGAGGAACGAGGCGTAATAAATACATGCCCTAGTCCATTGGCTCGACAATAAACCTAACGTGACTAGGAAACCTAATGTGGACACCCTAGGTCAAAAGTTTACTATAAATACATCATTATGACTTTAGAAAAAATAAATTAATTCTCATCCCTAAAACTCTCACTACAACCTAAAGCCTCTTACTAACTTAGACATCAGAGGTGTTGTGGCAAGTACCACAACGGTGTCCAGATTCTTCTTGTTTTGTAGGTCACATTGTAAGCACTAACTTGTAAAACCAAGTGTTGGGGAGAGCAATGCGTTTGAGGTTATGCGTTGCTAGAGGAAAAGTAGCCGAGAAGTAGAGCAAAATTTTGGTTAAGGGTTGGCCAAGACCATGCGTTGGTGAATGTAGTGGGAAGTTGAATTATTTGAGAAACCATGTGTTGTTGATTGAATCACGAAGGGTTGTGAGATGAAGTAGTCGTCGCATCGAAGGATAAGTGCTCATTGGCGGGGAAAGAAATATGCTTGAACTATGCGTTGAAGACAGCCATGCGCTGAAGTCACACTGCGTCCACAACAGAACGGTCTTGACGCGATGAAGCTAGTAGTGTGAATGACTATGTTGTATGCGTCGAAAGTAGGAGGCGCCGAGAACACCATGCGCTGAGAGTGGTTAGTGGCTGAAGGCGCTGAAGGAGAATATAGACATGAGTGCCTTGCGTCGAAGAGAAGACCCGCGTCAGCCTACGGGTGAGGGATAAGTCGGCATTATCATCTGGGTACTTGTGAGGGATAAGTCGGCAGTATATATAGGTGAGTTTAATCACTTTCAGACATGTTTCGAGAGCTTAAGTTGGTTCCATCTTTCAGAGAAACCACCAGAGAAGGAAGAGGAAGGTGTTCTTATAGTTTTTGGGCGAAATTCTACCCATTTTGGTGCTGAAATCCGAGCTGGAACAGAGGACTAGTCGTAGACGCACAGACTGAACAGTGGTCGATGTTTGGAGTAAAACAACTCGAGGAAGCCGAGTTTAGGGCTAAAATTTTGAGGTTAGTAAGTTAACATAATTCCTAACAAGTCTTATGAAGGATGGTTAAGCTGAAATTGAGGTTAATCATATGAATCTTTAGGTAAAAACAGCAACTACAGAACTGTTATGCAATCTGGAGCAACGTGGAATGATTTTTGCATAACTGGAGAACAAAAAAGAGTTAAGCCTTGAAATTTTGAGGTAAGCTGTGGAACTTAATTCTTTACAAGTTTGTAGAAGGGAAGAAGTCTTAATATGGGCTGGAAATGCGTTTTTAGCAGAGATTAAGCAGAGACATCAAAGCTGTAACAGTCAGCTTTGTTAAGAAGAAGATAAAGCTCAAATGTTGGTATAATAGCAAAAGTGAGCTGCACGCAAAGTGTTCTTTGAATTGAAGTCTAACAGAAGGGTAAGCAACATCTAATAGTAATAGCCTTAGTATTTAAGGCTTGAGAATGAACTAATGAAAGCCTAACTGCATGATGAACTACAAACATTGTGCATATGTTGAGTTGTTGTTTATATTAAAGTGAATGGAAAAGAAGTATAACAAGGAAAAGTATTTGTTTCAGGCCAAGAAGAGATAGGAAAGGCATATAATCCACTCAAGGCCTAGGAAAAATTGTGAGTGATACTTTTCTTACTTTAAAACAATTATGTTGAATATGATAGTTCGGTTTTCCAATGGAATATGATTTTGTGATCAAATGATTTATGAAGCATACGTTATGTTCTTAAAGTTATTGAAAAGCATGTTTGTAAAATGTTATCGATATAATAATTGCCCTGTATTCTTATGAATGATTTGTATACAATCTGTTTATATAAAGTGTTGCTTCTTAAAAGAAAAATGTTTTAGAGGAGGCTCAATGCTGAAGGACATGAGAAGGCATGTGAGTTTCCCTAGGACCCAGTACTGAAGGACATGGAGAAGGTACTTGGGCAACCCGCCATAGTCCTATGTGCACATAGAGGTTATATGCTGGTGCGTTAAGTCTTGCTCCGCATCGAGCCTTATATGTTTTCGACGTTGGGGTGTTGAGTTTTGCTCCACTTCAACTAAGGAAAAAGTATTGTATCTAAACTGTTTTCTTATGATTTGTTAAAAAATCATGTATGAATTGATAAGGGCAATTAAGCTTGTCTTAACTAATACATATGAAGTGACTTCATGTTTTATACTTGACGTTGAACTCAGTTTTATTCCTGATGATTTCGAACTAAAATAGTTTGCTAAATTAGTCACTCACTGGGTTTTTAGCTCATGTTTTCCATGTTTTCTTTCCCCTCCAAGTAGTAAGGACGTTCCTGGTGCTTTGTCTTCTTCCACTCGCCCTGCTTAAGCTTCAAGTCTCCGGAAAATCTGACTTGTTGAAGTGTTGTTTGTATGTTAAACCTTAATTAGGTGGTATGTAAATATGTATGTAAATTACCAGGGGTTGAACTATGAGTTGTGTAGGGACATGTAAAAGAGTTGAGAAATTTCGTTTTTGGCTTGTATATACTTTTCTATATGTGATGTTTAAAATGTCTTAGAATGTGGAGATTACTTTGTGAACAGTTTAGAATGTGTGTGAAGGAATGGATGGTATGCGTCACAAGAGGGGTGATGTATACTGTCCTCACGTCTCCTTTCAGGTTATGCAGGTAAACTTGGGAGGGGGTGTGATGTGCTTCCTTGAGTTACAAATTAAATTCACTGTTATTGTCACGTAAAAGTCAAGTGCATTTTCCTTGACCAAACTTTGGCATCGACGATGAATATTTTCATCGTTTACTAATTAATATTTTGAGGTCCATGGGATGCTAATTAGTATTTCCTATTCATAAAATTCGATTTGGTATATTTTAAAACTTTTTTTTTTTTTTTTTTTTTGCCGTTTTTCGAAATAAAATTTTGAAATGTGTTATTTCTCTACTTAGCCCATTATATTTGAACAATACTTAACGATTAATTTCAATGGTTTCGTAAATAGCTCAAACGTAGATGGGCAATTACTTTGATGAAATATTGAGACTATGAGTTTGTGTATGGGTGTAACAGATGGATGTCTGGAATATAGGCATAATGTTAGGGCTATTCATGTTGTTAGCCCAATATATTACAACTTTGGGGTCAGATTGGATGATGGGTTGGTTGTCCAATGGGCTCATAAAACTACAGATTTTGGATTGGAATACCTAAACATTCATCACTCGCCAACCTCTAAATCATTTACCAATTTGTTCCAACTAAAAACATGCATACAGAATTACGAAATGAAACACTTAAATGTTCAAATCAAAATCTCCCATATTATTAAAATTTTAAAACAATGAGAAATGAATGTCCCAATCATCCGATTGAACTCTTCATTTATGCCTTTTGCAAACAACTATACTATATAGATGACTCAAATTTTAATTCTCTTTTATCATCACAATCCAAATCTTATTTATTAAAATTAGATTCTACCTCTTTTTTACTAAATCCAACCCCTCGTATATTGTTGATTTTTTTTTTTTTTTTTTAAAACATCAAAACTCTAGTTTATTTATTTATTTGCTTCTATTTTTAGATAAGTATAAGATATAAGTCATTGTTTCTGACATAGGAAACGATAATATATATTCTTAAAATTAGAAATAAAAAAGAGAATATTTTAAATTAGGGTTATTTTTCAATATAACAAAATGAACCAAAGTATTTATAAATATAACAAAATGTAATGATAAACTGTGATAGATAATAATAGACTACTATCATCTATCGTTGTCTATCATTGTCTATCACATAAAAATATTTCGAGTAGTTTTGCAATTTAAAACAATTACCTTTTAAATTACTTATTTTTTATATATAAAACATTGATTGGGAAAAATTAAAAGTTAAAAAGAAAACAATAACCAAATATTAATGCTCATTAAACTCACATCTCTATTTCTATTTCTCAATAAATAACTGAATAAATAACAAATTTTACCAACACAATTTTATTATTTCATAAAGGAATGTGGAATTAGAAACTAACCAACAAAACATTAAAAAAAGACATAAACTTTGCTACATTAATTATTTAGTTATATATACATATAATTCAGTCATGTGAGTCAATTGTCAACTTTAAAATAATATTTAATTTAAAAAATAAGTCAATTTAAAAAAAATTATAGTGTTTCACAATCACTCAAAAAAAATTTTGAATTGTATTTTAAACAATTTTTATTAAAAAAGTTTAAATAATTTTTTTTTGAAAAATACATTTTTTTTTTCTCTCAAGTTAATCCAAATAAACTGTATTTTAAACAATTTTTATTAAAAAAGTTTAAATAATTTTTTTTTGAAAAATACATTTTTTTTTTCTCTCAAGTTAATCCAAATAAACCGTAAATAGTTGGTGAAAGATTACTCTCCCAATTCTTAAACACATCAATTTAATTTTTTTTTCCTTGACAATTCAATGTAACACTATGGCTCTCGAAATTGGCTTAACCACGTGTGAATTTTCGCAGACTTAGAAATTATATGAATAACACCCACTATGAGTTGTCAACGTTGTCCCAGTTCATTAGGTTCACTTTATTCAATTTTTTTTTTTTTTATATCTTTATGTAAATATAATGGGATGCATAAAAATAGGTATAGGAAAATGAATTTAGGCTTATAATATATATTATCCTACACCTATTTGGAAGCTAGCTCAAGGTGGATGGAACATAGGCTGTATTTGGCCATGCTAGGAATGAAAATGCGTTAAAAAAAATAGTGTATAAATTCAATTATTTGCATTTATTTGTAAAGAATACTATATCCCAGGTCAAAATTAATATTTTGATGGAGACTACGCAAACTAAAATATCATCACCAATAACAAGTTCCAATCGCTCATTAGTGAAACATAAGTATTATAAATTATAAAAAGGGTTCTCTATCATTACTAAAAAGATCTCACCATAAGTTTAAACATTTTATTAACTAAAACTATATTATCTTCATATTTTAAAATTAGATCACATTTACACTTCTAATATGTGATATTATACGTAGAGAAAACAATTCCACGAACATCAGAACATAGTCATTAATCACAAAGAGCAAAAGATTATGCATTATAATTCTTATAAGCAAAGAGAGTCCATGTCTCTCTGCATGTGTCAGCCCAAATTTATGATAATGCAAAGTATGAAAAGTCATTCCTCATAAATTAAAAGTTAAGAAGGCCACAAAAGCAATTCTAGAGTGCAACTAAAGCTTGAAGTTATATTAAAAAAAAAAAAAGGTTATCATAATTATTCAAAATAAATTAATTAGAAAGTAATGTGAAATGGGAAAGTGAAGATGAGTAGAAATTGGAGGGTAAAAATGTTATGACAGGACGATGTTGTCACCTTGGAGGGAGGAGTAAGATGAATTGTGGGACGAAGAGGATGAAGGGAAAGTACAATAAGCACGTGGGGTAAAGTGAGAAGATGATGTGACGTGTCATTACATTTTAGTTTTTAAAGTTAGAAGAAAATGGTAAAAGGAGAAACAAAAAGCCAAACAAAATTGGCCACGTGACATAATATCTTGCTTGGGTGGCCCCATATTGTCAGTCTGGACTTATACTTCAATTTTCTCACGTGCCGTCCTTTCCATTTCAAATCGGGTAATTGTTCAATATATAGTCTTCAAAATCAATCATCTTTCACAAATACCTTAATTTTGAGCCAATTATTTTAATGCCTCATTTCAATGAGACCAAAACACATGTTTACCTTTTTTTTTCTTTTTTTAATGACATTTAACTTCAATTTTGTGGTCTTTCTTGGTGTAATCTCACTCATACTAGGGTGGAGACTAATGTAATCTTTTTCAAATTTTCTATTTTTTAATTCAAATCTCTAATTCCTTATTAGTCTTGAATTCTTTTCGAATTTTCGATTTCAGTATTTCTAAATTATCTTACATAAATTCTCCTAAATATTATGTAGGTAATCTTTTTCAAAGTTCCTATTTCAATATTCATCCAAATCTAGTCACAGAAAGATTACTAAAATTGGGAGAAGATTATATAACAATAATAGTTGGTCTTAGTTTTGTCTTGGTCGGGATTCCACAAACAAAGTCCAAAAAATCGTTAGTTTAGATGTGCCATTTAAAAAGGTTCATTTTTTGTTTTGGTTTCGGTATTATCCTACCCGAGATGTACTAGGATGAGTAGTTAAAACAATTAGCAAAAAATGGTGCTATTTGTGACATGTGAAAAGCTTTGAGTGCTATTTCTAACAATTTCTCTTTCCAACAATGCCTAATTTCCTTCTCTTCCTTATATATATATATGGAATTTTGGGGTGCTAAGTTGAGTTATTGAGGACATGTTTAGGAGTTATTTTCAAATAGTTAAAATCACTTCTCTTATTTTCTATTTTTGAAATCACTGTAAAACATATTTTAATAGTTAAAATCAATTTTGATGATATGAAAAATGCATTTAAGAGTGTAAAACTAAACATTATATTTATTTTGCATAATTAAAAGCATATTTTGGAGTAATTTTGTAACATGACCAAAATGATTTTAACAGTTTATAAATCACTCCCACACATGCACCATGGCAAGTTAACTAGTCCATAAAAGTAAATGATATATATATTTTGAGGTACAAAATTGCCGAGTCTAAGTTTAAGAACTTTGTGTTTAATGGTGTATTTAATTTGTAGTTATTAAATCTATATGTGTTTGCATAGTGTGTGTATATATATATTTTGTAATTTTTAATTTTGCTCAAATTTGATTTCATCTCAAGTTGTAATGTAACAATTATCTTTAAAATTTATTTTGAGCTCAGTAACAATTTTTTTTTTTTAATTTGAAATCAAAGATAGCTTGAATTTTAATTAATTTTATATGGTTTATAATACTTTGTTATTTCCCTCTAATTTGCATTGTCGGTAGTCATATCCTTTTCTTTTAAATATTACGTAATAACGAATCTAATGGTGCGTTACCTGATCTAGGAATAACAGCTTTTAACACAAAGTGTACTTAAATATGCTTGATATAATAAATGATTTTCATGGTTTCTTTTTTTATTTTTTATTATTATTTATTATTTATTTTTTTTTTTCTGTCAAGCACTGTACTAAAAAGAACCCTACAAATGCTTTCTTCAAAAGAACCTTAAGCATCTTTTTTAATATTTTTTCCAAGCAATCTTATGTTGCTTCTAAATATGATAACTTTGAAAGAAGATGTAAAAAGCACTCAACTACCAAAGTCTTAAGAGCGTGTTTGGAAGCGATTCTAAAATAATTAAAATCACTTTTGTTATTTTTGAAGTCACCTTTAAGTATGTTTTTAATCATTCAAAACTAATTATAATTATATGAAAATTGCATTTAAAAGTGTAAAATTAAATACTTAATTAATTTTGAGGGATTAAAAACGTGTTTGAGGTGATTTTAAATATGACAGAAGTGATTAACTAAATTACTCCAAATAAGTATAACTTAACAAATTTTACCATAATTTAGTTAAAGTATCAATAAAATTGTAGGATTTAATTTTTTAACTACTAAAGTGAGAGTAAAAGGAAGTACTTGCTCAGGAATAATTGTTCAGTGAGCAAAGAGCTGCGAAGTACTTACGAAATTTAGACACGAGCTTAATAACAAATGATTTTTATCTATAGCTTGCTTTTCTACGCTTTTATAAGTGTTTCTTTGGTTGAAGCATTCACCCTAAAAACAACTCTACTACTTTAATTTCTAATACTAAGCACTTTAACCGTATTTTACCCTTTCAAAAGCATTTTTATGTCACTCTTAAAAATGATTACTTTGGAAGAGAAATACTATTGATGATGCTAATGAAAAACATTCCCCAAGTCCCAACACCATTAGAGCCTCAAGAAAGTATAGAAATTGAACTAAATAGAAATTCAATACTCAATTTAACTAGATATATATAATCTGGCATCTTTGTTGCTGCAATATCTGTTAATAAATAAATTGAACTAAATATATAACATATTAATATAAATAAATTGAACTTGGGTTCTTATTCTCAAACTCTTTAGCTGTCATATTCTTTTTCTCTGATTTAAGCATTTGAGTATATGCGGCAAATGCCACAATGGTTTGCAATTTTTTTTTTTGCAATCCACATTCTTCACCCTTTCAAACAAATTTATTGTGGTTAACACGTGAAGGTAAGATGTCTCTCTTCTATCCAAAATTTGGTATCAACATATAATAAAACCATTTTATTTTGCATGTCAACGTAAATATAACTCAATTATCTTAAAATATATAATATGAATCGACCAAAAAGCTAAAGATTCAATCTTCAGCTCACAAGTGACTGAATAATAAAATCTTTTTCTATATTCTCCGTTACGTTTCAATATGGTTGCGTCCAGAAACACAAAAACCCCTCCCTGCCTCTAATTTAATAAATAGGAAAACCCATTAATCTAATTAATAAAAATAGTCATAGAAGGAGTTGCATTTATGCTCGGATTAAGATGCAAACACCTTGCTAATTGCCTCTTCTCCGTACATACTTAAGTAGAAAGAAAGAGAGAGAATTGGGAGTCTATAGAAAACGTATTAAACCTCATTTATTCAACTCAAGTGGATGAATTAACATCGTTTTTTCTTTTTTTTTTTTTCACTAATGAGTTTAAAAAATTTTTAAATGAGAAAAAACTAAATTAACATTACTCGAGGAAGAAAATGAGATCACAATATTTTTCAAAACACATAATCTTTTGCTCAGTACTATGTTACATGTTAGATGGACAGAACACAAATCAAAAAGAGGTTTTGGTTTTGTAAACAAGGGTTTATAAAAATAGAATATCATTTTGATATCATTTGGCGATGAGTAGAAGAAGAAAGAAAGAAAGAGAGGGGGTAAATATCAATATTGTATGATGAAGGATTTGACCATCAATTAAAAGGGAGGCCATTAAGAGTGGCAGAATTGGAAGAGTAGAGGCAACTTTAATTGATGATAAAAGAAAAAGAAGAGGTAGAGGCAAAGTCAGAGGATAAGCAAATATAATGTATGTCATGTGGAAGGTGGGGGGCAAGTTGTGTAATTAAATTAAACACTTACAATATTTGGAGTGCCATTGAGGACCCTTCATTAGGACCAGAATTAAAGATGAGATGCCACATCCATATCCATTTTTAGCCATATCTTCATACGTCCCAACCTTTCTAAATCCATCCAATACTGCACATATATATCCTCTAATCTAATCCTTAGTGGATAGGAATCACAAATTTACCTACCCCATAATTTGATTTAAGATAATTCTCTCACTCTCACACACACCCACATGCACACATATACTCCACTTATGACCCCATTCCATTAATAATTTAACAACTATTACACTCTCTACTCTCCGACAAAGTCATTTTCAAACTTCACTTGTCGTGCTAAAAAAAAGAGAATCTTAAAACCCTAGCATATACGACTACCTTTACAATTAATAATTTGATAACTATCACACTCTCTGGCAATGTCATCCCCACACCTCATTTGTTGTACTAAAAAGAAAGATAAAATCTTAAAATCTAAACAATAATACGGACCACCTTTGTACAATTAATAATTTGACAGCTATCACACACTCTCCATCAAAGTCATTTCCCACCTCACTTGTTATACTAAAAAGAAAGATAAAATCTTAAAATCTAAACAATAATACTAACACCTTTGTAATCACTAATTCTACACCCATCACAATCTCTGTCAAAGTCATTCTAACATTTCACTCTATACTAAAAAGAAAGATAAGATGTTAAAATATTAATGATAATGCATCTTTCTAGTACTAGTAACCAACTTTGTAATCAATGATTGAAAAAAAAAAAAAAAACATTTTGATCTCTATGTTTTTTTGTTTAGTTTTTATTTGATCTCTAAATTTCAAAATGTTACAATTTTAGTTCTTAAGGAAGTTTACGAAAGTGACTTCAATGATGGTAATTGGTGTTTCCAGCTATTATAACATACAATTAATTACATTATTACTATTTCAAATTTCTTTTTGTTACAGTGTTTATTATTTCGTCTCATCATCTCTTTCTCTCTTTGTTACAATGTTTATCATTTCTCACTCAAAGTAAAATAGTCTGCACCCCAAACACTGACTACTATAACTTACTGACTATTATAACTCACATATTATAATAAAACCATTGACTATAATAATTAACTCAACATCGTACCCCAAACACCCTCTAAGTTTTGAGTTTGATTTCAATTTAGTTTATAGGATTCAAAATGTTACAATATTACCCTTAAAATTTGAATTTTGTTTCAATTTAGTCCCTAGATTTCAAGATTGACATTTTTAACATTGATTTTTCACTAAATAATCACTTTTGGTCTTTAACATTAATGTTTATTAATTAATTTAAAATGACTATAATAATTAAAATGAATTAGGGTAATTGTTTTAAATGATAAAACTGCTGAAAACATTTTCAAATATAGCAAAATGTCACTGTTTATCCGTGATAGACTGCAATAGACGCACTAATAAATAACTGATAGACATTTATCAGTGTCAATTACTAATAGACAGTGATAGATGATAGTCGTCTATCACTATTTATCACCGGTAGAAGTGACATTTTGCTATATTTGTAAATAAATTAACTTATTTTACTATATTAGAAAACAACCCAAAAATCAAATAATTTCACTTATTTTCCATCACTATTAAATTTAATTTTAAAACTTTACTTAATTATTAATTTATTAATTAATAAATATCAACGTCAAAATTAAAAGTGAGTATTTAATGAAAATTTGAGATTAAAAGTGTAAATCTTGAATCATATAAAGCAAATTTAAATAAAGTTCAAAACTTAAAAATTAAAAGTGAAACATTTTGAAACCTGAAGGGACTAAATTGAAACTAAACTCAAAATTTAAATACTATTTTAAAGTTTAGGGACCAAATAAAACTAAACCCAAAATGTAGAGACGATGACAGTATTTTCCACTCAATAATTTTACAGACCATCACATTCTCTAACAAAGTCTCAAGATGTGGGATATTTGGTTGGTAGATTGGTACCTAAATCTAAAGAACTTTTCAAAGATTTAGTTGATACATACAACCCCAAAACTTGGTATATAAATTGATATTTACTCTAAGATTATTCTATCAATTATAACTATTTTTTTCTTACTTCATTTTTAAAAAATTTTTGGTCCATCATTTTAACACCATTTTTTTTTAATAATCTATCTCTCAAGTATTTATTCAAAAATAGTTTTTAAATTAAACCATTTTTAATGTGTCTTCCATTTCTTAAAAGTGCAGGTTGATTATGAAACTCCCACCAATCACACATAGCCAAATCATTAATTTAAATTATAAGTTTGAGAAAAATTTTAAATTTACATCTATCTTAATATTAAAATTAAAGACATGAAAGTTGGCAAATCAAATGATGTTACCTATCTACGCATTAATCCTATGGGTAATGCCAACCCTCCAATCAAATTATGCCACCTGGTGATTGGGCCCAAAACTAGAATAACCTGAGTTAATTAAAAAATTAACTAAGTCCAAGCCCATGTAGGATCTTCCAGAACTCTATAAATAGAGGGTACCCATCATTTGAGACATTCTGAAGTCAGAGATTCTGAAAGAAGAATTCAAAAGTTAGAGAATTTCAACATTTAGAATTTAAAAGATTCAACGACTAGTAGACTTCAACAAATTGATCGTTTCTTCTTCACCAAATTGATTGTCTCTTCTTCAATTGATTAATTGTTTCTTCTTCAGCAAATTGATCATCTCTTCATCATTTACAAATCAAAGACTGGTCTTCTCAAAGACTTGAAGACTTCGACATCTTGATCATCTTTTTGCCATTTACAAATTAGAGACCGATCTCCTTTAAGACTTGAAGATTTTAACAAATTGACCATCTCCTCACAACCTACAAGTTGAAGATTCAATGCTCTCAAACTTAAGAAAACCTCACAAGCTAATCAGCAAGCTAAAGATCGATTTGAGCCGATTAACAAGCTAGAAGTTGATCCAAATTGATCAACAAGCCAAAGGTTGATCCAAGTCGATCAACAAGCTGTAGGCCAACCCAAGTCGATTACCAAGCCAACAACCGATCCAAACAAACCAACAAGATCAACAAGTCCAAATGTCGATCCTTCAAGAAGATCATCAAGCTTAAATGCCGATCATCCAAGAAAACCAACAAACTTAAGAATTAAAGTTTTTGCATTTGAGGGAAAGAATTAGATAATAACAATTAGAGATTGTAACACTTATATTACAAATCAATAAAATCAAGTTTATTTTCACGAATTAAATTTCCTTTGTCGAAATCTGGTGTGAATAGTGTTCATTAAAAAAAAAATACTTTTGATAATTTACAATCACTCAACGAATTAAATTTGACGCCATTTAATTATTAAGGTTGATATTTCCGAATATACTAATAGTAGAAATGAGAAATTATTTTAAATGACAAAATTGTTGAAAATAATTACAAATAAGAGCAAAATATCACAGTTTATTTGCGATAGACCGCGACATACTATCTATGTCTATCATATAAACATAAATAGTAGACTACCATGGTCCATCACAAATAAACCGTAAAATTTTGCTATATTTATAAATATTTTTTTTTGTTCAATTTTTTTATATTTGAAACAACTCTAGAAAATTTAATTATATTTAAAAATCAATTTCTTTTCCTTCAAAACTATTCCAGGCACACTATCAAACAAACTATCTCAAATAGCCTCCTTTAATAATTAATGGTACTTTAGAATCGAACTTTTTAAGGTGCTTTTTATTTATTAAGATTTTTTATAAATTAAAAAACATTTATGATTATCTAAAGTAACTCAAGAAATGCAGTAAACAACTTTAATAATTCATCTTTTCAAATGTGTTCATAAAAAAATTGATTTTTTTTTTATATATAAAAGGAAATTATTCCAAACACACTACCAAATGTACTATATTCTTAAAATGATGATTAGTGTGTTGAAATAACCTCCTTTTATGGTGCTTTAGAAGTATCTTTTAGGCCACACACTTTCATTACCCAACAAAATTATGAGTTATTTTTCCTTTTCTTTTTTTGAAGGGACAAAATTATGAGTCTGTTGACCTAACATAACTACCATAAATATCATCTTTGATGATCATCCTTTAATCTGTACACATACTTTTATAAATCAAAACTAGGCCACAAACCATGGGAACAGATACAAAGACCCCTAGATTTTTGTGTATACTTAATCTTAGTATCAAAACCAAGAACAAATAGAGTCATACATAAACCTTTCAACCTTAAACTACACAAATGTAAACTAATTAAAATCCCGAGAAAAAATATCTCTGAATTATCTTAATCTACACGGATATTCAATTTTAGTAGCAAAATATGTTTTACTTTCTTACCAATACATTTAACAGTCATATAGGTGAAGGGCTTACTCCCAAAAGTTTTCTCTATAGTTTATCTTAGATTCCAAATAAGATTTAGGTGCATGTTTTTCACTTTATAATTGCAAGAAATTTAAAGGAGTCAAAAAAGAAAAGATAAACTTTTATAGAATATAAGGCTTTAATTATGACCTTACCATTTAAAATATTCCATTTAATCCTTTAACTTCAAAATTATTCCTAAATGTATCCTTGGAGAGTTTTATTATTATTATTATTATTATTATTAAGATGAAAGAGAATTAGTTGTGAGTGGTTACAAAATTTATAAACATAGTTTACAACTTGATTCAACCATACAAAAGATTAAAATTGTTATTACTAATCATTTCAATTAAAAAAAATATCATTGACATCATTTGCAATATTATTCATGTATAAAATCAAGTTTAAACAAAGTATTACATCAATTGACAAGAATGACATTGTACATAATGTTATGCATGTCTTCAAAATTGTATACATCAACTATACACTTCAATTGACATGAAAGTTGTGGTAGATAAGGTCACATATGCCCTCTAATTTCTTCCCATCAATGATGTTAATTTCTTTCTTTTTTTTAAAAAAAAAATTTCAAAATTTAAAGATTAAAATGAAACTTTCCAAAATTCAGAAAACATAATTGAAATATATCTCAAAATTCAAATTCAAGTGTATTTTATATGGTGAATTGACTAAAACCAAAACATATAATAAATTAAAAACATTGCATTTTTAACTACAAATTATAAGAATGATCACCGTGAGCCATGAAAAACGATATAGATATGTATATATGATATGAAGCTAATTTGAGAATAATATAGCTCAACTCAAGATAAAAAAAAATAAATAAATAAAAAAGAAGGCAGGTTTATCAAGATTAGTTCATGAATGATACTAAAAATAAAATATGGTGAGATGATGAATGATGAATTTTGTATGTCGAACTCTTTGACAAACTCTCTACATATGATGATGACATGAAGAAGTACTAATTCCTCTTTATTGAAACAACAAACAAACTAATTTCGTTAGAATCAAATATGGATTTTTTTCTTTTTTTTTTTTTTTTTTTTTTTTTTT
>QLSR01000238.1:1378621-1436132 GCA_031780015.1 Citrullus colocynthis | reverse complement strand
TTTTTTTTTTTTTTTTTTTTTTTTTTGAATTAAAAAGAAAGAAAGAAAGAAAGAGATTCAGACCCGAAACTGATTCAAAATTGGGAAATAATAGAACAAGGAGAAGCTCAGGCGTAAGCAGTGCTGAAAAAGGATTTGACAGTAGAGATATTGAGAATGTTAAGAAGAAGGTGATTGGTAGTGCATCTTGGGGTCTTAAATTGGCTAAGTGCAGCTCCATTTCCAATATAATGTTCCAAAATCTTATTAAAACTCCCTCTTTCCACAATCCTAAGCTCAAGAGGTCCAATTGAATTAGCCTTTCTTGACACCACGTACCCATAGTCAAGAAAAGCACCGTCCATTTCTGAGCAGCAGTTTTGCAAAACTGTGTCATTAACATCTCCCTTGACTTCCCAGTAGATGACGTAGTGACCTGGTTGGTCGGACACCTCAGCATGGCTAGTGAAGTCAACTAGTTCGCCTCCACTTTGGTCACTCAGTAACTGGGACCCTCTTTCAACAACCAATTGAAGATCCTTCTCAGTGTTTTTGTCAATGTTGACGCTTAATACAAGCTTTCTTCTGCATATAAAGTTGAGTTTGGGCGTCTTGTTGTGAAATCCCGCTACTTCTACTACGTCGCCTAATCTGTATCTATATAGTCCTGCACCCCAATTTTTCCATACCCAAACTCAATTAATTAACATCATCAACCAAACATACATACATGACCTTACTTTTTAAGTATAAGTTAGCAAATATAACAATCAAATTCAAAGTATTAGCAGATATAACACAAGTATATAACAAATTTAGATTCAGCTCTTCCCGTTCATCACCGATAAATTTTGCTATATTTACCAATTCTTTAATATCGTTGCATTACCCTTAATTATTAATTGTAAAGGTAAAGGTGTTATTGTTTGCAACTACCCCAAAATTTTAGGTTGGGTTAAAAATCAATGGATGCATTCAATGAATCTCCCCTTATATAGCTTAGTAATTTTTTAAAAATGAATGATGCAGTAAAATTTGATAAAAATAGAAAGTTCTGTAAAAACCTGACTAGGGGAGAAATTAAACTATTTAGTGGGGTTATTGATGCATGAAAATCAGCACACAGCAGAATTACATGAAACAACAAAATTTAGAGCAATTGAAAAAGAGTTGTAGTTTGCAAACATGTTTGATATGGAGAACCAAAGACTAGTAATAATTAAGCTGGATCATGGTCTAGTTATTTAAATCATATTTGATAACTATTTAGCTTTTTAAATGGAGAGAAAAAAAAGCATAAAATGAGAAACGAAATCATTAAGAAGCACGACGAACTTAGTAATTTTCTTAGAAAATAAGGAGGAAAGTTCTTGTGATCATTCTGAAATTCAAATTTTATTTGAGATGGACCCAAATAAGGTAGGTTGGAGGCATAACATCGGGAGTAGAGACAATTACGGATCAAATCGATGATGCATGATTACCATAACAATGATACTTATAATAAGAGATATTTTGTAAAAGTAATGGTGGACGTAATGATAACGTAGTAGCAAATATATGTATATATAAATATATATATATATATATATATATATGTAAAGACATGAAATGGATAGAATATGAACTGACCTGTAAAAGTAGTAAGAACAAGCTCATACTGTTGTCCAATCTTGACTTGAGACAAAGGAAGAGGTTGGCCTTCCAAGAAATCATGAATGGCAGTATCGGAGGAAGTGGAAGCATTATATTGTTGTGGTTGTTTAAAAAGTGGTATGAATTCAAAATAAGAGAAAGTAGGAATGACCGCAAAAGTAACATTTTCAGGTGGCAAACAAGGGTCCACATTAACCCCAATCCAGCTCTCGGTTGATCCGTAATCACCACTTACCAAAGGCAATCCCCCAGCATAATGTCTCAATTTCTTCAAGTAAGGCTGCATCGACCCCGTCATTATGGAATACACATATTTACAATTGGGCCATAACTTTGGTATTAAACCCAACCAATCTTCCCTCTCTAACTCTTGGCAAACCCTTCCAATTTTGGAACCCAACCCAGGGTTGGGACTCATGACCTTCAAAACAGCGTTTCGAATTTCGGGAATATCAATTCTTGAGGAAAGTGTAGCATGGGCAATGTCATCGCAGATTTCCTGCCAACTTTCTTCTAATTGATTCAAGGCTTGGACTATTGTGTAAGCGAAAGTTGAGGTCACGAACTCTACTTCTGATGAGTAGAATAGGCCTAGTAGGAGATGGCAGTAAGTTGATTGTTTGTAGTCACATCCTGAAATCACTTCTTGTGGGCTGCACGTGAAGGATTTGGTTTTCACTTGTTTGATTTTGAATTCCTCACTTGCGTAATAATGCGTCGTTGCAGTTCCGGTTGTTACGCCTCCTTTCGTTTTCGTTTGTTTGCTACTGTAAATGAATTCTAGTATCTTCCCTCCTTCTCTTGTGGGATAAACCCTAATCATTTTATATTTGCCCCTTTTATTATTCATCATCCAATGAACAATATATATATATATATAATAAAAAATGGTTTTGTTTTTTTGGTACCTGGACCTATACGCAGCAGCTAATCGGAAGATGAGAAGAGTAGTGTGGGCGCTATGGGGAGTAAAGGGGACGTACTTTTGTCTGCCTTCAGTGGTGCCAGAACTACAGTAAAAGAAACTTAAAAAATGTTGCGTAGACTTTAAAAAAAAAAAAATTGTGAATTAGGTAGTACCTCAAAGAGAGAGTGTTGATGGGTTGTTGAGTGAGCAAAGGAGAAGAGTCGCCATCTGCAATTCGTTGAAGGAAGGGCTCGAAATCAGCGTGAGAAGAGAGGGGAATTAGGGAAGTGAAGAGAGATTGTAATATAAAGTCATCAGCAACTTCATGGATATTCACATCTCCAACCCATTTCTTCAAGTACTCAACCCCCCAATTCTGCTGCAGAATGTTACGGAGAGTACGGGATTGAGCCACGCCTGCTTCTGACGAAACTTGCTCGAACCAATCAATCACCTCTTCCTCATCACTCTTCCTCAATCCTTTACCTCCTCCTTCTCCTTCCTCACCTTCCATTCTTACATATATCCTTGGTTTTTCTAGTAAGGAAGGGTAGCCAGGCTAGCTTAGGCGGTCTTCGCCTTTGAAGCCTCACAAAATTTAACTATCTACTGCTGCAAAAGGTTGCACCGCCCCAATTCAGTGTACCACAGAATGCACACCACAAAACAACATCAGAGGGAAGAGAGAGAGTGTGTGTGTGTGTGTGTGTATGTGTTGACAATACCACATCCCAACAATTAAAGACACCCACCAATAAGCTATTTGATTTAATATAGTATCAAAAGACGTAATATAAAAAAAATAAAAGAATATGGAACTCGTGTTTACAGCTCTAAAGACTAAAGACTGAAAGTGAAACCCAAGAGGGGGCAGTGTGTTTTTGGACGATGGGTTGGCAGTGGCACCACGTAACGTTTGTTTACTGTATGGACAAATCAAAATTCAAGCGTCCATTGCCCTGTGGGGACCTCTTTTTCTTATCTCTGCCTTCCATAATTTCTCTCTACTCTCTTCCCACAAAACTAACAAATAAGTAACCTTTTATTTATTTATTTATTTTATTTATTTTTTTATTTATTTATTTTTACCTTTACTTGTCTTGCTTTACAAATTTACCTAATTAATGCTCTTCCATAATAAGATGTTCAAAAAATAAGAGCTTGCGGTTTTTGTTTTTTTTATTTCCATTTTGTATTTTCTGAGAATTAGACTTAGTTTGATAAACCATTTCCCTTTTTATTTCCAAAATTTAAGAAAAACTACAAAAGTTAGGTTTTTTTCTCTTAGTTTTAGTTTCCTACTTTTATTTAAAAGTTCCCATAAATAAAAATAACCAAGTGCTATGCTTGCTTTGTTGGTCATCAATTACACTTAACTTATTTTGCTATGATCACTTTGTTCTTGGATTGAGGGTAATACAACCCTCTCTTTGTTCCTTTATTTTAATTTTTTAATTTTTGTTTTTTTTTCTTTCAATATATTAAAATGCATTTAGCCTTCACACTACATTATATTAACTTATAAAGCAAGGGAAAAGTTGGAAAAAAATGTCCAAGAAAAAAATAATTATCAAACAATTTTTTGTTTTTTTTTTCTCTTTCTTTACCACTAAACAAAAAAAAAAAAGAAATAAAAGTTCTAGTTCTTCACAAATAAGAAACAGGAATGTTGACCAACCGGGCCTATGTTCTCTTTTTACATAAAACAGAATTTGCATTTGTATTCGTTTAATATATAAATTTTGTATAAGTTTAATTAAGTATAAATAAGTACTCTTTTTAAATATAGCAAAATCAACCAAAATATTTATAAATATAGCAAAATTTTACTATCTATCTACGATAGACTGCGATAGATTGCGATAAACTGTGTATTTTGCTATTCATTGTAAATATTTTCAGCAGTTTTTCCATTTAAAATAATTTTCTATAAATAAACTTATTGATTATAAATCGTTTAATTAAATAGTTAAAAACAAATATTGAAAAGGAAGATTTTTATACTAGTTATAAATAAAGAAGAAGAAGAGAGGGTGGACATTAGAGATGTCCACTTTCATCATAGGGATGGGGACCCGCCTCGTTTTCATTTAGGTAAAAAATGGGGGAAAGAGTGGGAGAAAAATTCTTCGAAAGCTAAATGGAATAGAGGCGGGGAACATTCCCCGCCCTTTTTCTTATATTTTATTATAATAATTTTTAATGTTATGTTATTTATTTTTATTATATAAATATTATTTTAATTTTCATAATGTATTGTTTAATGGTTCAAATAATGAATATGTTTGAATTAGTGTAAAAAAATATACGTTTGAATTCTAATAAATTTAGATTATATATATATATATATATATATATATATATATATATATGAATAATTTGATAGATAATTATTTCCTTCAACTCAAAAATTTTGAATAATTTCTTTTTAAATTCTAATTGTTCATATGGAACTAATCAAGTTAACCACTTGATTTAAAATTTTCCATAATAGTGATTTGGGTTAATTTAACTTTTTTTTTTTTTAAAAAAAAATCAAACTGAGAAAAATTCTCAATAGGAAATCCGATCCTCGTGAATTTTTTGTAGGGAATCCCTAGTCCAATCTTCATGGAGAATTTGACAGAGACAGAAAATGAAATGGAGAACAAGACGGGGAGTAAATAAGTCATTACGACAGCCTCGTCCCAAGACATTTGTAGTGGACATAAAAAAATCTACACATTTATAGAAAATCGTCATGATATAAATGATAGAAAAACTTAAAAGTTTGTGGTTACACTTCTTTCTAACCGGTCATAATTAGGTTAAAGTGTATACTACAGCTTTGTTCTTTTATAAGAAAACCCCAGCTTTTAGCACATTTACTTTTTTCCGTAAAGGACGATGATGCTTAAATTTAATATTTTGAGCTTTCATATTCTTAAAATTAAAATCCTCGAACTTATCCTTTACTACAGGATACATTTACAACTTATCTTCCGACTCTCTCTCTCTCTCTCTCTCTCGTAAACCTTACCTTATGATAACATATAATAACGAGGAATTTAATCACTCTCCATATTAAGCAAATGGGCAAATGAACCTTTTTAGGAAGTTTTTTTTTTATTTCTAAGATTAAAAATATTGATATTGTTAGATCTCCACTGAAATCAAAACAAATGATGAAAATTGACTTCTTAGTAAAATAATACTTTCTTTGACAACATACTCAAAATAATTGTTTGAGATAAAATATAAATCAAATATTTGGCTCACACTTAAAACGAATACACGAAATGAAGTCTATAATTTAATTCATCAATTTATCTATAATATTTAGCTTTATTTTCAATCCAAAACTTTCATTTTTAAAAAAGTTGAATATGAAAAACCCACAAAAAGCGTACATTTATTTTTGACCTCATTTAGACTTTTTCTATTAAATTTTTAAATCATTTTACTTCAAAATTATATTGATGTGATTTTTTTTTTTTTTACCATCCAAAACTTTCATGTTCACATCATTCCACCTCAATATATTTCTAAACTTTATATTATTTTGTAATTACTTTTCATTTCTTTTTTAAATCTTTGCTAGCTCTTGCATCAACATGTATAAAGGCATTTACAATATACATCTAAATTTTGTTTTACTTTATGGAAACTAGTCAAGAAACACATACAATGCACGTGAAATCTGGTAGTTCTAATTATTATTTTTTTAAATAGTAATTCTACACTTGAAAAGTTTCAACCACTTGGCAAAGGGCAATATGGGAATTTATGAAAAATGTATGGGTAAAAGGGCACATAAAGATTCTCCCACTACTAGAATTTTGGCCTTTCTTGATAGACGATATTTTTGCTTTCTTGATGGTCATGAAAAGAAACCATAAAAAAAAACCATAATTTGGATGTTTTAAAATTATTATTTATTTAAAATTACATTTCTTGATGGTCTTAGAACATCAAGAAAGGTTTATATTTTTCTTGATTGCAAAGTATGTACGAAAAATACCAAATAATGAATTCCCGGTTTTTGGATTCGTTGATGGGCAAAAACCATCAAGAAATGTCTTTCTTGATCGTCATTGCCCATCAAGAAAACAGATAAGCTTTTGGATTCGTTGATGGGCAAAAACCATCAAGAAATGTCTTTCTTGATGGTCACTGCCCATCAAGAAAAGAGATAAGTTTTTGGATTCATTGATGGTCAAAAACCATCAGGAAAATGCAACTCTTTATTAATGGTCTTCATCGGCCATCAAGAAAAAGTCGAAAATCATCCAGCTAGGGATTGTCTTGATGTCTTGGCCATCAAGAAAAGGAACATTTCTTGATGGTCAAGTTCCAATACTTGATAGCCAAAAACAATCAAGAGAACCTATTTTGATGGACATGACCATCAAGAAAGGGAGTGTGTTGATGTTTTTTGGCCATCAAGAAAACGATCTATCAAGAAAACGATCTATCTTGATGGGCGGGCTTTCTTGATATAGGTTTTCTTGATAGTTTTTGGCTATCAAAATATGTCTTTCTTGATTTTTTTTGGCCATCAATAAAAGCCAAATTTGTAGTAGTGTCCCTACATAGCCCTTTTAATGTAAATTCACACGAGAGAATATTGTTTTACTGTATTAATTATTACTTTCATTCAATTAAATCCTCTATTTTATTTTCCTCTAAACTTTGGATCTCATAAAGTTTTTTATTATATAAATGTAAATCCAAGTATGTATTTTGTTTTTTTTTTTTTTTTTTTACATGTGCATCTAACATATATATTGGAATAACAATGCAACAATTCGATGTGTGTAAGATACATGTTATTTGACTTAAGAAATTTTATTTTTAAATATATAAATTTAACCAGCTCCACCTCGAACATATGCATCCGATTGGCATCTATTCCATCCTATCTCGAAGAGTCGCATCATATCAACATCAATTGAACTTATTTGACTTAAGACTTTTATTTTTAAATATATAAATTTATTTTGTAAACTAAAAATTGAAAAAGTCATAACCACTCGACAAAAGACAATATAGAAATTTATGAAAAATGTAAGAGTAAAAGGAGCATGTAAAGATTCTCCCTGCATATCCCTTTGACGGTAGTAAAGATAAGGATAGATAATGGTTAATTATATTCTAATTATGCAACAACCAGAGTTCTAGTAACTAATTATAACAATTTCCACAGAGTTTCTTGAAATTTCTATCGATATTGATATTTCCATAAAATTGGTACTTAGCTATTTTCATCAACATCGATATTTCGAACCTTGCAGGTAAGATATGAACTCTTGAAAAAGCCACGAAGGACACACACATGACATAATTTGTTCTACTTGGCAATTGATTACACAATAATTACGAATCATTCTATCGTTATGCGTTGTCTGGGTGAATAGGCAACTAGGGAGAGGTGTCATCTTCAGCCAACTATTTTTCTTTTCATATTTTGCAAGAGTCCAAGTCATGTCCCTTAATTAGGTGGATGGCACCAAAGATTTTTGGTTGTGTCTAGGTCTCGTATGGTTTTGGTTATATCTAGGATAATCAACCCAAACAATGTTGGAGGATTGTGTGGTTGGTACATCTCACCGCCGGCCAATCCGTGACAACCCCACAACAAAGAGTGAAATGCCAAGCCCTTTCTCTATTAAAGCAAAAAGTATGCGCTCAAAATACCTCCTAAACCCCAACCCACCTTGTTTGTGTACTGGTGGCCAACTTTGTTCCTGAGAGAAAGAAAATGGAGTCATCACCAGTCTTGATTTAGATGGTGTAACTAGGCACCCAAAATATGACAGATTGATTTGCAAAGAAAAGTTAAAAGGTTCAGGAATCTTTTGTGTATGAAAAAAGTATTAACACCCAACAACACTAATTCAAATAACATAATATTACTTTTGTTTCGTATTATTAAAGAAAGATCTTTCTGTAAGAAAACAGATTTTTTTTTAGTGATAACTATTATTATAAATACTGAGCAATAATCATGCGTGGTTAAAGGCCATTAAAAAATTTTGTTTAAATTTAATTTAGCATCCCAAAATAAATTTATTAACTCAAGAATATTAGAAAAATTAGCATCTTAACCTCCTAATCTCCTTCATAGGAAAGTTTTAAAAGACTTTTGGTTCATGTACTTAAAACATTTATAAGAAAATATTTGTAATTTTCAAAGGAAAGAAATTTATAGGAGATCAATTCTGATTTAGTTTATTTATTTTAGAAGGAAAAACCTTTTTTGCATTGTTTTGAAATATAGAAACATAGACCAAAATATTCATAAATATAGCAAAATTTCTGCGATAGTCTTAATAGACTACTATTTGTGTCACAGATAGTAGTCTATCGCACCCTATTGCAAATAAACTATAAAATTTTACTATTATTTGTAAATATTCTTAATAATTTTTTATTTTTTTATTTTTAAGAAGAAAGGAAAATTTGTGAAATCAATTTTTTTAAGAAAAGAATGTCAATTTTTTCAGGGTTTTCTATTTTAAAGTAAATGTCAATGAAATTTTAGAAAAAAAAAAAATCAAAGTATCCCACTTTGGAAGAAAATGCATGAAATTAAAGTCCTTTTTAATGAAATTTTCTTAAGAAAGTAAAGAAAGAAAAATAAAAAGTAAAATACTTTTTTATTAAACAAACTTTCTTGAAATAAAACATATTGAAATCAAATAAATCTAAATACACATCATATATATTATTACAAAGTAGGAAAGATATTTAAAGAATCAATCAAAGATATTTCTAAAAATCAAACAATAAATAATATGCTTTAAGAACCAAATGGCAATACATTGACTGGAAAAACAAAATTAGGGAAATGGAATAATCTATAGGTTTAAAATACTACAAATACCTAAGTCAAATATACACGAGAAATCTACAAAACTTAATATATACATATGATTAAAGAATAAATTTAAAAAAAAAAAAAAAGTGTTTTATGATCAATATTCAAAGAAAGTACATATATTAAGATAGATTTAACCATACTAGCATATTAAGAAATAAAACAAATTCAAATTACTTAAAAGAGATGGAGAAAATGTGGTGATAAGGGGCAAATCTATTAAGGGGACATTCTATTGATGACATATATATATATATATATTGATTTTTGTTAAATATAAAAAATATTATTATTATATTATAATAAGTATGTGTTAGATATATTATATAACTTGCCTTTAGCTTAGTGGTATAAGGCACAATAGTTTTAATTTTTAACTTTTTTTTAAAAAAAAAAAAAAAAAGAAAAAAAATTTAAAACAATACTTTCCATTTTTTAAAAAAAGGAAAAAAATTAACTTTTGATTGTGCATTGAAGCTGCTAATACATATTTTAATACTGTGTGACAATAATATAGGCAAAACCCGACATCATTCAGGTTGATACAAGGCTAAAACTAAAGACCGTTAAAGGTAAACACAATAAAAGAGAAGAGAGAATGGAGAATGGTGGTTGAAAGAAAGGTTTGAATGAAGTAAAAATGGATCTCAGTATTGTCCTTTGTCAAAAAGGGAAAATTGGTGAGGCTTGGGAGGAAAGGCTTGAAGCGTACATATGCTTGTTTTTGGCGTCTGAGACGTGGTGGCTAAGCATTTAGTGTGGCATTGTTTGGGTGATGATCATAGCGTTGACACCCTCCCTGCCTTTCTACCTCTCCTTGCTTCAATACCTTATTCATGATTTTGGTTCCCATTAGCTCTATTTTCATCTCCATTTTTTCCATACTCTCCACACCTCCAAATTCTCCCAAATATACATAATTAAACCCCTGAGAGTAATACAACATTTTATGTGCTATTTATGTGCTACCCTCTTAAACTTATCTTTTGTATTTGTGCTTTACTACATGATAAATGTTTAAATCTACACTATTTAACCAACGTCAACATGAATAATTTTTGTATTATCGATTTTGATATCATAGATTTATTCTCCCACCCCATATTTAAAAAAGATCACTAATGTCTTGACCGGTTGAATTAATGTTTGGCTGGTTTAGTTGTTTGCTAGATTCCAAAATTTTAAATGTTCACGTGAAAATGTCTGTCTATTTATATATAAGAAGATTGAAAATATCTAGAAAGTGGGCATGAGAACCACTATAAACATACTCTCTTTTATGAAGTCTTTACGTTTGAATCTTAACTTTCATGTGTGATATAAATTTTTGTGAAGTCCCGCACATATTTGACTTATGTATGTTAAACCTTTAGATTGTTATGTTTCCTTATTATTTTATTTTTTTTTTAGACAATGTTATTTTCATATTCTTATCGTGTGATTTTTAGAAATATTTCAGATAGATTCTTCAGATATCTTTCATATTTTATAATATTCAATCTATAATATGAATTTAGCTTTATTTTAGAAACTTATAGTTTATTTTCCCATTTCTATGATGTTGTTGAGTGTGTGATCTGTTAATGTTAAGGTCATATCAATATCTTGTTTTACAAGGGGAGTATTGACAAAATACTCTTAATCAATATTACTTATGTGAGAGTAGAAGTGGGGTCGCTTCTATAAGAACATTTCAAATGACTTATGTTTCTAAAGTTCTCATGAATTCAAGATTTTGTTTAGGACCAAAATGGACACAAATGTATAGAACTCAAAGATACAAGATGAGTTGTGTGTGATATCTATTGTCTCAATTCACCAATGAGAAGGATAGTTCCAAAGCTTGGTCTCATTATTTCTTCGGTAAATTCGATGGGTACGTACTGAGAAAGGTTTAAGTCTAAAAGACACTCTTGATGCATGACTTTGTTTGATTTGGAAAGAGGCTTTTTTCAGATAGTATTCTCCCCACCTTTAGAATGAGGTGGCTTAGTTTTAGCTATTTGGGTTGCTTTGTATTGGCCTAAATATATATATATATATTCCAAAATAACTTATTCTTCAATAATTGAAAATTATAAATTTAATCTCTTCTTCAACAATAATTCGAAAACAAGACAAGAAGGAAAGAAAAAAAGGGTACATCCAAAATAACTCCTTTTATGTACTACATAAACATCCAATAGCAAATAGTAGCCTACATTCCCATGTTTTCCCCTCCAAACCACTACGACATTCCAATCTTCCTTTATTCTTCTTTGTGAATCTATGCAAACTTCTTTCACTATATACACACACTGTAATACTGTACATCAATAATATGGAACAACTCCCATTTTACATGATCAACTTAGAGTGGATATGACATGGATTTTTATATACAAAGTCAATAGTTTGACTTTCTCTCACTTTTGTAATGGTTGAACTTGAAAAAGAAATATAATTTTAGTTGTCAGGTTGATGATAACTCAATCTCTCACACCCTCATAATTATGAAGTAAAAAAAATTCAAGTTAATAGGTTAATGCTATTGTTAACATGATTTTAAATTTTTATTGATATGTCGCTATTTATATGGATCTTAACTATAGTTCTACAAGTTCAATATCAATATAAGCGGTGAATCAGTATTTCTATTGTATTGCAAAATAATCCATGAGACATGAAAAAAATAAGTAATAAAATGTTGCTGATGTGAATTAATATAATTAATATACCGTTTAACTTGTTTTAAAAAGTGTAGAATATTTGTTTTATTAATTTAAAAATTGTTTTGATTTTTGTAGTGGATACATCTCTACCAAAAATATTCCATAAAAAAAAAAAAAAAAAGTTCTGAGGTGATTTTTCTAAATAAACTTTTTTTAAAAAAAAAAAAAAAAAGTTCTGAGGTGATTTTTCTAAATAAACTTTTTTTAAAAAAAAAAAAAAAAAGTTCTGAGGTGATTTTTCTAAATAAACTTTTTTTAAAAAAAAAAAAAAAAAGTTCTGAGGTGATTTTTCTAAATAAACTTTTTTTAAAAAAAAAAAAAAAAAGTTCTGAGGTGATTTTTCTAGATAAGCTTTTTTTAAAAAAATAATATAAAATTAATAGTACAAATATTAATTAAGCTAGTACATTTGACCATAAATTTAGTAACCTACTTCTACAGCTTTTTAAAAAAATGAGAAAGAAAGAAAGAAAGAAAAAACTTCTATTTTCAAATAATTAATTAGGTACTATTAAAAATATACATCCCATGTGGTGGTCTGATAACTATGTTATCAGTTTCTATCTTTTTAAAAAAATAAACAAATAGATAATAAAATCTATGATATCGATTTCAATGATGCAAGCAATCAATTGAAGCACAAACTTTTCGAAATTAGTTGATCTAGTACGAGAATTAGGTAACTTTATTAAATAGCCATAATAACAAATAATATATACCAAATAAAAATTTAACCTCTATAATTTAATAAAATTTTATAAATAGTCTCTTTTTATAAAATATTTATAAATAGTCGTTATAGTAAAAACTATTTATGAAAATTTTAAAAGTAGTTGTAATTACAGTAATTAAATTCAAAGTATTTGCAAATATAACACAATGTAAAATAATTTGCAAATATAGCAAAATTTAGATTTTGCTTTCAAAATCTATTAGAAATAGACCATTATTAATAGCATGGTCTATTAGTAATAGACCATATTACTGATAAGAGTCTATCATTGATAGATTTTGTTATATTGTTGCTACGCACTTAATTATTTTTCCTAAATGAGCTACCCAATACAATTACCCATAATTTTACTAAACTATAGAGACTGAATTCTTACTTTCTTCAAACTATAGAGACTAAATTTGTAATTTAACCATGTATAATTAGTTATTTTTGTAGAAAATAAAAAAAAATAGCATTAACAAAATTGAGAGCATGTATGATTAAAATTATTTTTATCATTTTTAAAAGCACACCGAAACATGTTTTTAGTAATTCAAAATCAATTTTGATGTTATGAAACAGTTTAGAGCTTCAAATTCAAGCATTAAATTAATCTTAAATTATTAAAGTCATATTTAGAGTGATTTTTAAAATGATAAAAATGATTTTAACCATTTTAAAATTACTCTCAAACATGCACTAAATCATATGATACCATTACATGTTGATAACTTGTAGAAATATAAGTTATTTGTACTCTTTATTTGGAATAATTAGGTTAATTTAGAAGAAAACGCATGAGTTTGAGAAGAAAATAGTGTAAAATGAGTAACTTTACCTTCATAACATTAACGAAAACATTTATCTTGAAAGTTATGAGATATTTTTTTGAATGTAAGATCCAATGAAAAGAAATAAAAAATGACTAAGGACAAGCAAAAATGGAGCCAGAATGACAGAGACCAAGCCATATCATTGATCAGCACATTGAAAAAGTTGGCGGTAAGGAGAAAAGGAATAGATAGACGCATGGGTGGTGGTTGTCATGTCAATATGCAAGTGGATGACTGATTTGCCTAAGTCATGACAGAGCTAATCAATCTGAGATGCGAAGAAATCTGCGCATAGAATTAAATGCTAAGGTGTCAGACAATCATGATGATCACCTTTTGGGCGCCTATAAATAGCCTACGAGGCTCGACATGAAAAATGGAGAGAAAGACTCTAACGAAAGCTCTGCTCAATCTCCCTCACTTCCACCTCCATCTTCGACCTCGAGCTTTTCTTTAAGAATTTTTGAGTGAGAACTCAGTCTACCTCTCGAAAATTGAGAATCTACCTCCATCTGTGCAAGAACATCAAAGAGTCACCATCTAAAATTTCCAAGAAGCAAGACGTTGCAATTTGCGGCTTGACATCATTCTTTTCATACTTTGCTTTATTTTCTATGACTTTTTTCTTTATATTGAGATAATGATTTCGAATGTCTGACGCTTTCTTTAATATAAATTACATTGTTACATATTTCCGTTATTACATATCACATGAAACTAAAATTTTTTAAGTTTTGTAAAAATAATATTTTTCATTTATTATTGAAGAGATGCATATTAAAAATAGTGCAGTCATTGACAGTATTGAAATTTCCACCGCAGTATATGGAACCTGGAAAAATGAAAAGAAATTAAAAAATGTTTCAAATCATCAACAATGGGGCGGATCTCTGCTACTTTTGTATTACTCGACCATTTCTTACAATGCTACGATATTGTTTATTCTATGGGACAGTCTTTCGTGAGCGTATGATTTACTTAACAAACTATTTTATTTATATTAGAGATGAAGCAACCTCTTTATAGTTTTACGATAACATGATATGATGTAATTGTTCACTTCAGATAACACTCCAGCATATATAACTATATTTTTTGTTGTATTCCAAACATAAAAATAATTATTGTTATAATTCATTATTTTGTCATGTTTTAGTTGATGTGGAGCTTTGATTTTGAAGTCTGTTCCACTTTGTTTTAGAGAAAAAAAAAATATCTTACAAAGTGGAAAAGGAACAAGACAAAATTTTCCTTATTAACTAAATGAGACCGGGTCCCATCTCTATTTATGTTTATATACATATACGTATACATATACATATACCTCAATGGTAGGTAATGTTCTTTCACGAAGAATATTATTCTTAATAGGAAATCGATCGAATTTCTCTATAAAATAGTAATTTGTTATTAAGAATTAACCATTTTTCCAATAAATAAATAAATAAATATATATATATATATATATATATATATATATATATATATATATATATATATATATATATATATATATATATATATATATATATATATATAATCAACATTATAAAATAAAATAAATAGAAAATAATTTCTGACAAGACCCCAATCATTTCAAATGAAGGGACAATAATTTCCGAAACTCGAGCTAGAAACGCCTCATTTCGTTTCGTTAGATGGGAATGGAGATGGAGACATCCAAATCATTTAGGTCGCTACCCCACCCGTGATCATTCCTAATTATATCACATTAAGTTTTCTCGAGAACCAAAGTTTTATCTAGAAAATTGTTGAAGTTTGCAAGATACCAATTAACTTTGAGCTATATATAATTAGGTCTATCTTAAATGGACTAATCTTTGTGCATTTTACTATAATCATGAAAAAAAAAATTAAAAAATATTGTTAGAATGTATTTTAATTAACTGTGTACAACCATGTACATGAGTTGTGATTATTTTCATGTATTTCTTCTAAGTATGTATGTTCCTTGTACTCTTCATTAATAAGATGACAATGTCAATTTACTATCTCTATTCTGATATGGTATTACCCTATTTTGAATTCTTCCACAAATTACTCATCTTCCAACTGCAGATCCTTCAATGAATTTTTCAATAATTTAGAACAGTATGTCAATCTCTACTATCTTCATTATCATTCTGATTCAACTAATGTTGTTCTTGTCTTGAATCGATTGAAGGAATCCAATTACATTTCATGGAGTCAAACTATGGTGATTGACCTCAAAAGCAAGAATAAATTTTGTTTTTGTGTAAACTATTATTAACATAAATTATGGACCGTAAATTAAGCTCTATTAAAACATAAATTATATATGGGTTGTAAATGAGCATAATTTACAACCCAGGATGTATGTTAGCAACTATGGTTGGTAAAAAAATAAGTAAAAAGAATATTATTAAATAGAAAATTGTGATGTTGCAAATCATCATTAACTCTTACTATTCTAATTCAATCACAATTTTGGAAAGAGTTAAAATGAATCAGTGTGACAGAAAATTTCTAAAACTAGATATAACTGAAAAAGTTGCCAAGTTTTTTTTTTTTTTTTTTTTTTTTTATTTTAAAAAAAAACCACCGTTGGGCATAAGAGAAGTCTCAAATAGAGCACGAGACAACTTTGTGTTTGGAGCGTATGATGTCACCATTTTCAGCTTTTTCTTCTAAAAAGTTTTTAAGGTTCATCTTGGAATGGGTGGATAATTTAAAATATCTTTTTTCTATTCTATTTTAAAACATTAGTTGACGGATGAGAAAAAGTTTGTTTTCCTCTTATTTTTAAAGAAATTCTTACATTACCTACGAGTGGTTAAGGCTTTTTGTACCCTTTTAATTCTTATATAATGGAGATATAATTTTGTTAGAGGGTGCACACAAGCTTTCTTAAAAGTTGCACACTTAATTGTGGAGTTCCTATGATTGAACTATCGAAAATTAAGGTACACCTTGTTGGTATAGATAGTAATTTTCAATTTTTTTAAGTCATTCTTAACCATATTTAAATACCCTCAAGATCCCACTCATTCGGATGTGATCTCAGTTCATTTATGTTTCTCTTCTGAACTCAGTCGTTACATGCCCACCAACTGTCTCTTAACTACATCCTACTGGGAGAGGTACTGCTCTTATACCATCTGTAACGCCCCAGACCCAAGATTCGGAATCCAAATTTGGCAACTGATGACCCAACATGCCAGATCGTAGGAGATGCAGGAGAATGTCGAAGGCCATCTGATGCCAAACCTAAAATCTTGAATATGGAAGATTACAGTTAATTTATTTGGATTTAGATTTTGGTACGATTTATTTTCAATGCTTTATTATTATATATTTTCCAATAGAAATTATCACTTAATCTGCACTGCCTCAAGAAACACTTGGGTTTGGTTTGAAATGTGTGACATGGTTTGAACATAGAATTGAAAAAATTGTATGTAATTAAAAAGCATTGTAAACTCCCTTCCTACTAGAAGGGTAATACAAAATAAATAATGAGAGAAAATAGGTGGTTTTAAAATGTGTGAAGAATATGAGAAACGACCCACTTGATACATGTGTGGGCAGTGGGAAAAGGAACGTGGGCCACACAGGCCCAGAGAAAAAGCTGGTAGTGACGCACCGGCCAATGAAAAATCATTCTCTGGACTATAATAATTGTTGGATTTTAAATGATTGTTTTGTTATATGTATATATATCTAACTATATATTTTTGGGATTTTAATTTCATGATAATATATTTTATGAAAAAATTATTTTAAATGATAAAATTGTTGAAAATATTTATAACATCTATGTCACTTATCGACAGTGAAATTTTGCTATATTTGTAAATACTTTGGTTCTTTTGCTATATTTGAAAAGACCCCTATTTTATATTTCATTTTCTTTAGACTTTATTTGAGGAATAGATAATGTGGAAATGTGGTTGAGTTTTTGCCTCCGTATTTGTGGAGTTTGTGTGCGCGCTCATCTCATCATGCCTCTTTTCTTCTTTCACTATTTATGATGTGTAAATTGTAGTCACTAAGTGATCACCCCAATAATTATACACATAAGTCTTATCTTCTCTTTTCTACTTCTTCTATGGACCCCAATCCATCAATTTCCTCTCTTTTTTCCTTCTTCTCTTTGTTACCCCCATATTAATTATGGTATTCTTACTATCACAATAATCTTTCTGATAAACACAATGATAGTATAATAATATGTCGTCTACTTTAGACATAGATCCTCATAATTTTGCTCTTGAGAAAACCTAAAAGCTTCATATCAATGAAGACAGTTATCCTCGTTATGTATCATAAGTTTCTTCAAATAAGAAGCTTTGTTTGCACCTAATAAATTTCATCTTTAATATTAACTTAATTAGCATAAGAGTATGTTGGGCAAAGCTATCATGTGAGAAAACTATTAAGGAGATCCATACATTAATAATATTTCGATGAAGATTTTCCTTATTGAAGTTTTATCACTAATTTTGTGTGTACGATTAATTCAGTACTTACAAAACCTAAATGCTTTGAAGTTGTTCTAATACCTAGTTAAATGCTATATTTAAAAAGAAACGTTTAGGTGCATCTTGACAACATCTATTTTTGTTGATTTTATCAAGTTGTCCAATCATAATTTGTCATGTATTAATAAAAATACTTAAGTGCATTCTAAGTTATACTTATCTTTGTACATTCCACCAAATCCCTCCATCATGATTTGTCATGTGTTAAATTATTTCATTCTTTTCTTCAAATATTTTATGATGAGGGATAATCATAGGATAATTATATTTTAGTTAAATATTTTTCTGGTTGTTAATTTAGTTAGTTAGTGTTTAATTAGTAAATTAATGTTGTTTCTTTTAAAGCTAATAGTCAATTTAGGTTTGTAGTAGAAAAACTTTTCATTATCCTTTAAATATAGAACTTGTGTTTTTGGAGGGTTGTCTCATTATTAGAGATGTATTTCGCTTGTTTAGCCATGGATTTGGCTTACTTTTTTTTTTTTTTTATTTTGTTTTATATTAAAAAAAAAAAATAAAAAATAAAAAACGAAATGGTTATAAAACGAAGACTTAGAGTTTACAATTTCACTTCCTATCCCAAATGTCCCCTTAAAAATAACGAAGTCTGTTGGAAGACAAAACACAAATTAGCACCATGTGTGAGATTGACATTTTTTTTAATTTGTTTGTGTTGGAATGACAATACACATTGATATTTGATAAAAGTAGATAGAGAGATTGAAAACACCATATAAGGTTTGCATCCATCAAGATGAACATGGGCCATGTGCTGATGAAAGGCACAACCATACTCCTGTCTCTTATACACACTGCATCAATTTATTACTATTTTTATGTATATGATGAAGGTGGATGCACAAAGTTAAGCGCATCTTAGAATGCAATAAAATATTGCTTATGTGTCATTGTTTTTTAAAAAATTATTATAATTGTTATTATTATTATTATTTTTTTTTTTTAATATTTTTTTTTTTTTGTTGTTGCATCAATTTATTACTATTTTTATGCGTGTCATGAAGGTGCACTAATTTGTTACTATTTTTATTTTATTACTATTTTTATGTATATGATGAAGGTGGATGCACAAAGTTAAGCGCATCTTAGAATGCAATAAAATATTGCTTATGTGTCATTGTTTTTTAAAAAATTATTATTATTGTTATTATTATTATTATTTTTTGTGTGATAAGAGTAGATGCATAAAGATGGGTGCATCGATGCACCAAGAATATGGGTGCATCGATGCACCTAATATTGCTCATATATAAATGAGTTCTAAAGTTCACTGTTTTATTTATTATCTATGTTAAATATTTTAAATAAACATTAGGGTTATTATTAAATAGAGGAAAATACACCAAAATATTTACAAATACAACAAAATTTTCATGTCTAGCATGTCTAGTTATGATAGACCATGATAGACTACTATCTATGTCTATACTACCATTTGTGTCATGTAGACACAGATAGTAGTTTATTGTAAATAAATTGTGATTTTTTATTATTATTTGTAAATATTTTCAATAGTTTTATCCTTTAAAATAATTTTTCTAAATAATACTTCTTTTAAAAGCATTTTAATAGGAAAATACTTGACTTTCATGTAATACCAATAGTGAATTTGTTTGAGAAGGAGAAGAATGTGACTTGCAAAAGAGAATAACTGCACATTGGTGTGGTGCTTGTCACACACACTCTGATGCTTAAGTTAGAGAGTGAAAGAGTGTTGAAGCTAGAAAATTTGAGAGTAGGACTTTAGTTACGTCATATGAAATTATAATGTTGTATTGAGAAAGTTGACCTAGGTTGTTCCCTAGGGTTTTGGGGTCGCCTTATGATTATAAGATAACCTACTAGGCCAAGGGGTGTGCCCAGTTTTAGATTTGGCTAGGGTCAACCACAGCATCTCCCTTAGGCCATATTTTGGGCCTAAAAGAATCTCTTAAGCTGAGGTATGCGTAAACTACGCTTTGTTAGGTATTTGGCAAGACTCGCCCTTGACCGAGGCCAAGCACGCTGGCTTGGTTCAAATCTGCTTTTTATCCTTGGCTCAATTTGATCTCAATTTGCCACTTTCGACTTGTATCATGCTCTTTTCTTGATCTTGTTGTTCATATTTTTGTTAGATAACAATTATGTCATTTGGTTCAAAATTACCCCAAATAGTTATTATGAGTTATTTTGAGATAAATGGTGAGGATTAAATTTTATATGTCCAATAAATAATATTATTATTTGCAAGTCCATAATTTGAAGAAAAACAGTAATTTTATTTTATTTATTAGAAGAAAAAAAAATTATCAATCATTCATAAAAAAACACACGAAAATCCAAAAGTGTATAAACTCATTTGAAGAAGGAGATCAAATAATTATTTTATAAGGTAAAAAAATAATAATAGTAACAACTTAGGTATTTGGCTATTTAGCCTAAAGAGTTTAGGAGAGTAAAAGTTGGTGGAAGTGTTATGGTAAACTTCACCCCTTGTTTAGCCCAAAGAGTTGGTTGATCATCACTTAAAAATACATCAAATTTATGTTATATTAACTATTTACACTATGAATCTCAAGAATTCACAACTCTCTGGACTTTTCAATTACTTAGGCCTCGTTGGTAACCATTTCATTTTTTGTTTTTGTTTTTTAAAACTAAGTCNAGGGTTGGGCATGATCGTCAATAACTCTAATGGGGAATAGTACAACTATTGAGGTTGGGACTTCATCAAGATTAGTGATTCAATATGTTCGAAGGTTGTCTAGGCTGCGAGAACTCGTCGAAGCTGTTGCTTTCATTGTTAGAATTAGTACAACTATTGAGTTTGGGACTTGAGGAACGAGAGCATTCTGATGACGAAATTTAGTCGTTTGTTAATGAAATTCGAGCTTACCAACAACATCTTGTGCTATGTTTCCTTCATGGCCCTAGAGCTCATATCTTAGCTGAAAAAAACACTTTGAAAGTACTACTTAGTCAATTTATAGAAACAAGAACAAAGTTTTTAAAACTAAGTAGCTTTTTTTTTTTTTTTTTTTTTTTTTTTTTAGTTTTCAAATTTTGGTTTGATTTTTTAAACTATTGGTAAATAGTAGATAACAAAGAAATAAATTTGAAAGTGGAAGTAATGTCTATAAGCTTAATTTTCAAAAACAAAAATAAAAAATAAAAAACGAAATGGTTATAAAACGAAGACTTAGAGTTTACAATTTCACTTCCTATCCCAAATGTCCCCTTAAAAATAACGAAGTCTGTTGGAAGACAAAACACAAATTAGCACCATGTGTGAGATTGACATTTTTTTTAATTTGTTTGTGTTGGAATGACAATTCACATTGATATTTGATAAAAGTAGATAGAGAGATTGAAAACACCATATAAGGTTTGCATCCATCAAGATGAACATGGGCCATGTGCTGATGAAAGGCACAACCATACTCAGACGATATTATTTAATTTACAGAACACCAAAATTACCAAACATATGCAAAATTTCTATTATAATCAAACAATATCTTCTATTTTTCTTTTCTTTCTTTCTTTTGTTATTATTAAAAAAAATAAAAAATAAATAAAAATATCTTTGTTGTTCCGTCTAAGGTAGGTAGGTACTTTCAACGTGTAGTTAAAAGGTCAACTTGCTCTCCTGTGTGGTGGTCATTGCATTGGATGATGATATTGTATTCTGGATAAATTCCCCATTCACAATTTTTTTCTTTTTATTTTTTTCATTTTTTGTGTATCATTATCTTAATTGAACTTGATTGAACTTAGACTAAAATAAATAAATAAAATGATTTAACTTTATTTATACAATGAGTTCATCCGTGATTAGTATATTATAATACTTAGTATAATAAATATGGGAATAGGGAATCAAACCTCTAATCTTTAGAGAGGAAAACTATATCAATAATTGTTCAACTTAGCTCACTTTAATCCGTATAGTTCAAGTTCAATATTATAAAATTAAAAAATTATTATAAATAAAAAAAAAATATCAAACTATTTATAAATATAAAAAGTAAAAGAAATTATTATTATAATATAATCAATTTAGACAGGATTAAAATGAGGACAAAATAATTAATAATACGTTTAATTTCAAAAGAAATATTTTAAGTTGAGAGTTGGTTTTTATTGAAAAATAACAGTAAATTGTGCCCTAAATTATCCTAACCTAACTTAAAACATGATATACGGACAATAGATCCAATTATTTAAGGAATCTATTGTCAAAATAACATGAACTAGATTAACTGTAAAAGTCTTATCGCAAATTTTCTAGTACATTCTCAAATTTTCAATTATGAATTCTATAGATTTTTGAATTTTTAATTTCGTCAAATTTTGAACTCATACAAAGGCAGAAATGTTCACGTGTAATACTGTTATTTATTATTTATAAGCTTCATTATCAAAATCCCAAAACTAATGTATCAAATTGTCTGCTCTCAAGTCTCATATAGGGCTTGACGTTAAATTTTGAGCAATGGGCTTGAGGCCCAAATCCAGGTAAAGCCAGGCCCAAATTGCTGTAGGCCCAGGAAATACAAAGACGTGAGAAAAGGGATCCGTTTGGGAAGTGTTCGTAGAAATCCTTCTTGTCTGGAGGCGAATTTTCCAACATCCCACACCAGCCTGAGATCTACTAGATTCTATTCTACTTCCTGCAACTCTAAGCTTCAATAATGGCGAAACTGGAGCCGCTTGACGGGGTAGCCAAAGATAACAATGTCTCTGGAAAGAAGCAGAAGAGAAATCATGGGTCCACTTCCTTTTTTGTCTTCGTGGATTACCTCTTCTTATTCATCTTTCTTGGCTTCCTCTTCTTCATCCTTTTCAAGATGTTCGGTATCTGAGGCTTTCCAAATACACTCCATTTTGAAGATTAGATTTTAATTTTCTCCATTTTCATTTTGCTTTATCATGTCCATTTGACAAGATACACGTATTGGGGTTTTTTTTTTCTTAACTGTTTGTGGCTACTGATGTTTATCGCATTTGGGTGCTGGACATTTCATTTTGATTGAAAACGAAATCCAAATATCCATCCTTCAAGAGTTAATTTCCTAAGCCATAAAAGTTTTGGGAGGACGAATTAATTTCAATGCCCTGTCTCATTCCAATCCTGTTAACGTTTTTCCATATGTTATTTTTTTGGGGTTCCCCTAATTTTGTCTTGAAGTATCTTCGAACTGATCTGTACCCTGCTGTTCCCACCAAAGTAGTTGAAAATTTATGATTCTTAAATTCAACGTTATATCCAAATGAAGGAAATGCTGGTCAGTGAGAAGTACGGATGTGGCTCTTAGACGTACAAGGATGAAGGATCTAGACTAGGTTGTATCATTTCTATACATGTTCATGATTATTTTTTTCTTTCTCGGTCTAGTTTGGTTCTCTGAATGATTTCCTTTGTTGCAATTGTACCTGTTTTTTACTCTATTAATTGTTATCATCGTAAAGAATCATGTTTGGTGAATAATTACGTTGAAATGTTTTGCCGTACACTTGCTGAGAAACTGGCATAAACATTGTTTTCTTAACTAGATTGATTCTACTATTAGTGAAAAACATCTTACATTGAGATTCTTTATCTTTTTCTCTGAATTAAGCATTAATTATCTTACAACAACTGCAATTTCATTACTAGACCTCTACCTCAATGGGACACTGACTCATCAAAGCCAGCAACTTTATTTCTCCCTTGATACTTATATTCATAATTCAGTAGAATCAGACTGGAAACTATGCAAAAAGAGCATGGAAATGGCAGATGAAAACTGCAGACTTATTCTGATGTTTTTTGCTAGATGAACTCAAGGATAGGATGTTTCTTTAACACCATCAATATTGGCAGGGATTGGCACCTCAAATCCAGGATTTGGAATGAAATTATCATCCCCTCCTGGAATATATCGACGTCGTGGAGCTGGGTTACTGCCATATAAACCGGCATGCCCTCCTCCATGACTGCCTTTGTCATATGGTGACAATGTGATCCGTCCAATGCCGGGAATGAGCACACTGACCACATCATATCCAACCAGCCACTGAGGCTGTTTCTTATCGTCATCAATGCTCGACCTTTCGCAAAAATTGCGCGCTGCAACTGCTTCTCCAGTTATTGTGAGGATCACGAGGAAGATAAGGAGCAGAGAAGGTATGGTTCTGTAAGCCATTTATCTGATTTTGTGAGCAAAGCAAGAAGAGATTTGTTTGGTGATGGAGAAACAGGAAGAAGAGTGGTAGATGAAGCTTTGGCGATGAGTTAGAACGAGATAATTGTTCCATTTATTGGTTTTTAGAATGGTAGGTTGAAAAATCGAGTGGTAAAGTATGAATGGACGGAGAGAAACCAAATACAAAAAAGGGTTGGAATCCTGGCATATGAACAATAACTTGAAGTGAAGGAACAAGGTCTAGCAATCCTTGTAAACACTTAAAACCAGACTAGAAAGAGTTTGGAACTCCTCAACAGCTCGGCTTACGACGTTCCATCAGAATGTTAACAATAGACTGAGTCACTTTCTGTTATTGAAGCCTAGACAATGGAGGAAGAAGAAAGCTATGAAACAGACAGTTGACTATATCAAAGTTCGTGCAATTAAAACAGTGAATTTGAGGATAAATGTTGGCTAATTTACGCAAAATGCCCCCCAGGGTACGTTCCAAAAGTTATCCCAAAATCAATCATTCAAATTGTTTCAAAATTACAATTTTACCATGTTATCAAAAAGGTATATTGAAGAGTCTTGCTCACATTTAAAATGACGTGATATAATTTAGAGATTAAATACAAAATTATGTTTTCCTCTTTTTTAGGATGAAAATTATTACATGTAGTAGTTAGTTTTATAAGTAAGCAAGTTAGTTTTGTAATAATGGTCGGTTGAATATTGTTCACATTTTGTTATTCCCTTGCCTGTATATTATTCGGAAGCACCTGTATTAGCTAAGAGTTGTTAGATGAATAATACTCTTACCTTCTCTTAATTACCCGTGTGAACATTGTAATGGTATTGGAGAAATAGGGGTTAATTAGAAATAAAAAGGTACTTTTTTGAAAAAAAAATTAGGTAAAAAGGGTAGTTTGGAAAAAAAATTAGGTAAGAGGTAGTATTTTTTGTCTTTATTTGAATGTTAGACTCTTTGTCAAGGTCACATTTGTCAAACTGAACGAAAAAGAGAAGTGCCCTTTTTTACGGCATTTTGCCATTTTTTTTAAAAAAATTATTTTTTTAATGTAATTTTGAATTGTTGATTAAAAAAAATTGTTTTCCTGGTATAATTTTCGTCGGAGAAATGGACAGAAAATTACCTGGACTTATTATTTTAATTTTACAATCTTAAATAAAAATAACTTTACGGGAAAATAAGAAGGTTAGGAAGGAAATGAACGAAGAGAGAACTTACTAGGAATTTAAGTCATAGGAAAGAAAGGAGTGGAAGCTATGATGTGAGCCTTTTTGGTGTTGCTTCCATAAAATTCAATTAAATAATATTTATAATTATACCAATCTTTATAACTATTACTACTAAAACGTAGTAGTAGTGGCAAGACCTGGTCGATTCGCAGGGAAGCACAAAGATTAGTTTCTCAAAGCTAACCATTTAGTCAAAGCAACAAATTGGGGGTTTTGTGTGGTTTGAGATTTGAATATGCATAAAAATAAAGTGCAAGGAAAATAAAGGATAGATGTGCAATCAAACAAAACATTTTAGCTTAGAGAAATGGAATCACCCAACGTAATTTTGATCATCGAATTATCAATTCATGATTTTAACTTCTTGCCTATGTCCAGCCCAATTGATTAGACAGGCTAACCAATGGTCCAAAGTATCAAATTAGCTAATTTGATTAGATGAAAAGCATCCTAATTAGTTTAACTAATCGCATTACACTTTAGGTAGGGATTATGCTAGGATAAATTTCCAATTGGAAAGACCTAATTAGAAATTTAATACGATTTCCCCAAGGTCGATAGAACAATGCTCTTCATTGTCGACCACAAATCACAAATCTATCTAACCTTTTGCTTCTTAGAGATTAACATATAATTACATGTCACATAGTATATGTTAATCTAAACCGTTGAATGGCACAATCAAACATTGGTTGTCAATCAATAGTAAAAAAATGTCCTTCATAATCAATAAATTAAGAGTAAAACCCATAAATAAGAAAACTCAATCATATTATCACAATACTCCCAAGAATACAATGGATTTCTCCAAAATCCTCTAAACTAGAAAATTATATAGATCTTACCTTCTCATGGTGGTGGAAAAGATAGAACTCATCTTTTCTGCTTGATTACAAGAAGAAGATGAAAGAAAACCTAAAAACTAATGTTGTAGATGGATATAAGGCGAAAAAACGAAGAAAACGAGTGGTCATATGCCCAAAACGGCCACCCGGATCGAAAGATATGGCCTAATTACCGAAGTGCAGGTTTTGTCAAAATCCGTTGTATACTGTTTTTAGCGTCGTAACGAGGTCTTTTAGGGGCGTTTTGGTCTTTTTAGCTTCCATTTGACCTAATTGCTTCATTAGGACACCAAATTGATCCATTTTAGCTTCGGTTTCTTTCTAATGCTTGGTTCTACCTTTTAAGAGCTCGATACCTACAAAATAACATTTTTAACACATTAAATAGTGCAACGATCTCGAGTTAAGCTGAGGAAGATAGCACATTTTAGGTGCTATCAAGCTCTCTATCATTTTTCCCATAAAGTTTCAATTGGCCTTTGTCACTTTTCCTATAAAGTTCAGGTTGAAATTTTATGGGAAAAGTGACAAAGCTCAATTCCTTTCCGGTAAGTTTGAACTTATCGAGAAGGAATTGACCTTTCTGTCACTTGTCCCATAAAGTGCTCTTTGTCACTTTTATCATCGGAACTTTACGAGAAAAGTGACAGAGAGCTCCCTTTCCATAAAGTATTGTTTCGCTCTCACTCTATCTGGCTTCTTTGTAAGTTTGATAATTCAAACTGACATTACAAAAATAATTTTTTTAAAAAAAAATGTCAGAATGTCATCAAAACCAACGACACTTCACTTTTCCGTTCAATTTAACCATTTAACCGTTTATCATTCATATAAAAACAAAAAAACTACCCATTTTCCCTAATTTTTTTTTAAAGTACCATTTTCACCTAATTTTTTTCTAAAATTACCCCCATCTAATGGACCTGAGAAATAGCTTTTTTACACCTACCATTTCTTTTCTCATTGACCTTTCGATGATCTTTTCTACTTTGAAGTCTTCGCCATGGTTGAAACCTCTGTAACATTGAAACGCAGTTGAATTCGTATTTGTTGCATCATTCAATTACTCCGACTTTGACTTTAGTCTCAAAACAACTAACCATCTCCTGGAGTAAACCCATGTCGATCGCCCTTTATGGAAATAACAAGCTAGGGTTCATCAATGGATCGACCAAGAAGCCTACTAGTAATCTTCACAAACGACTTGCCAGTGCAATAATGATATTGTTAATTCTTAGATTATTAATTTCATATCCAAATATATTTCAATGAGTCTCATGTATATTGTGGGCTGAACTGAGGGAGCGGTATTGCCAAACTAATGGTCCTCACATCATTCTGTCACTTTTTCCGTTAGGTTTCTAACAAGATCTTACGGGGAAAAGTCATAGAGTGCCCAAATTTTCCGAAAGTTGGTGTGTATTTTGGCTTTTCAGTGCATATCATCTTGCTGGTCTCGCTCTCTCTGCTATCGTTTTGTCTCTATGGCATCGTTGCTTGAAATTTGAGCATTCTGTGACTTTTCCCGTAAGAAATCTTACAGGAAAAGTGACAGAATGCCCAAATTTGTCCCAGATTTCCCAAAAGTTGGTGTGTATTTGGGCATTCTGTGACTTTTCCCGTAAGATCTTGTTATAAACCGTATGAAAAAAGTGACAGAATGCCCAAATTTCTCGAAAGTTGACGTGTATTTAGGCATTCTGTCAACTCCATCAACTTACAGGAAACATGAACTTGTGGAAGCATGAACTTACGGAAAAATGACAACGAGCAAAAAACGCATGTCGAATTCTTTTTGTTGGTGATTTTAGACATTCCTACACATATTAGACCTCATTTACATAAAATTTTTCTATTTTCTTTTCCATTTTTTTTCGTTTTTTACTGCCAACTATTCGAAAACCTAAATTTCCAGAAATTAGCGTTTCAAAAATGTTCTTTGGGGTTAATTTCCAGAAAATCGGGTCACATTGGATGAGTTTTACAACAAATGACAGAAATTAGAGAGTATTGAAAAAAAATAGACTCTTGTGAAGAAGATGGTCTCGGGGAAGATGTGGTTTGAGTGTTGGAACAAGATCTTTGGGGGTATTCACGTCATTTCACCATGTGGGACTCATCTCTGAAATTTTTAAAAGTTGAAAAATGGGTTAGAAAAAGAACTTTTTAACAAAATGATTAGTTTTGTCCTATCAAAAAAATTTTGGGTTAGAAATAGCAATTTCCCATGGGTTTTCTTCATGCCCATCCTCTCTCATCCTTTAATACATTTCTTTATTCTTTTATTTTATTTATTATTAAAACTAATCAATATATGACAATTAAATTTATAGTTTATGAAATTATATTAAAATTTAAATTATAGTATATAAATTTAACTCTTCTAATTTAATAAATATATATATGTATTAGTATCAAAACAATTTAATGGGCTCTTTTCAAATATAGCAAAAGCAACCAAAATATTTACAAATATGGTAAAATTTCATTGTTTATTTGCGATAGACTACTATTTGTATCACGATAGACACAGATAGTAGTCTATCGCGATCTATCGCGGTTTATGGCAGATAGACTGTGTATTTTACTATTAGTTGTAAATATTTTTAGCAGTTTTGTCATTTAAGATAATTTCTCTTTAATTATATTCTTAATTTTTATTTTGGTTTAATGGATTAGTTTAATATATACATATATATACCCATACTTATTTTTCTAACCTGTAAAGAACCAATGCAATAAAATTATTTATTAATTAATTAATTATATTTGTAGATTGTTAATGATCATTATGATTAATATAATATGAATTTATTTTTTTTAATAATTATAATTAGTTTATCATTGATTAATTAGAATTTGTTAACTATTTTATTAATCAATACATTATAATTATATAAATTCATCAAATTGATTCCATCAAATTATGTAATCAAGTATCTTCAATTATAAATTACTCATTTTACAAATATTTGTAATTATTAATTTAATTAATATTATTATTTTATTTTTAAATGATTAATTTTTCTCAAAATGTTGAATTGGATTTATTGTTTATCAATTAATCTATTAAAATTGTATGATTAATTTTACGAATTGAATATAAAAATAATTTATTTCCATAAAGTCATGATAACTTTCTCATGCACAACCAAACACAGTCATTCTTGATTCCCAACAATCTTATTTCCAGGTTTATTATTCCAAGTATCTACAAAACCTTAAACCAAACAACCCCTTAATGAGCTATCAAGGGGACTTTGTGGGCCTACAAAATAGAAGCTCTAATGGTATAAGATTAGTTAATTAAAGTTTTTAATTAAATTAATCAATTTTCATTAACGACATGTCACTCTACTAAAGACCTACAACTGCATTTTTCGCACTGTAGATATATTTTTGTGCCAACGGATAAAACCAATCAACATGCAGTAAATCGACCCTTCACAATTGCCTGTAGCTACAACTAAGTTAAATTATCGTTTTACCCCTATAATAGCATTTAACTCCTTAAGTACAACTAATCGTCCAACTATAAACTAACCCCTCTTGGGCCAGTGAGAGAGTGAGGCCTAAATTAGCCCTTAAGAGAGTAATTTATCTACTTACTCTAAAGATAGGAATGAGTGAATTATATCTTCCTAGCTCCCTTCCCAGACAAATCCGTCCTCATAGACATGAGTTTATAACTCACCTAGGATTAAGGTCGAGTCACTTATGATTATGCTATGAAATGTTGATTTCTTCAATTAACAAAGTTATAAAGAGAAATTAAACATTTCGTGGTCTAATCTTATACAAATCTTTGCATAGGGTACCCCCACTCACATGTATCCACATAAACAATTAGGATCAAATCGTTTATAACACTTTACAACTCTTGTAACAATTACAAAGTGGGTGTACAAAGTGGGTCATATTGTTAATGTCATCAGGAAGGCACCTAACTTTATCCCTATATGACAGACCTTTTTGGTAATTACTTAAACATGATCCGTATGTCAACCACATATATGTTTAAGTTTATATAAAATAAACATGTATCTTAGTTAATTGGATTGAGTTAATGTAAATATATATATATATATATATATATATATATATATATATATATATATATATATATATATATATATATATAAACTACGAGAACCCTAAGAGATTTAGGACACCAGTCCCAAAAATGCTCATTTGCACTAAAGCTAGTTAGGTGTACAATACAAAGTACATTACAAGTACACAAAACAATAAATTAGGACATAACTTTATACCCAATAACATCTCCCACTTGCTCTAGATTAGATAATGCGTGTTCCATAGACCTAGATTCTTTAGGTGACCCTAAAAAACTTTAGCCGTGAGAGCATTTGTAAATGGATAAGCAACATTGTGCTCTGAAGCGTTTTTCGTGACGATCATATCTCCTTGTTGCACAATCTCTCGTATCAGATGATACTTACGCGCTGTATGCTTTCCTCGCTTATGATATCTAGGCTCCTTGGAATTTGTCATAGCGCCACTATTATCACAATAAAGGGTGATGGGCATTGACATGTTAGGAACAACTTCTAAGTCTGTCAAAAACTTCCTAGACTAGGCAGCTTCGTTAGCAGCTTCACAAGTAACTACATACTCGACCTCCATAGTAGAGTTAGCAATGCAACCTTGCTTTGTGCTACACCAGACTACACCCCTCTGTTAGGAGTGAACACTGATCCTGATGTGGATTTCTTAGAATCTGTATCAGTATGAAAATCTGAGTCAGTGTATCATGTAATGATCAAATCCTTAGCCGCATACACAAGCATGTAGTCCTTCATTCTCCGAAATAAGCAATAAAAATTAAACAGTTAAAAATAAAATAAAATGTAATAATTATATAATTAAATATATATAGCAAGTCGGTCGGTGCATGCGATTCTCAACCTACTTTGGTTTGGTCAATTTTGGTCAGGTGACTCGATTTTTCGGTCTGTCATGCTCACCCCTAGTTTTGATAATGATATTCCTCTGAGTACTTTTAGCAAGAAAAGGAAGATGGAAATTGAGGAGATTGTTGCTTGAAATCCTGAGGATCCCTCTCGTTCGTCTAAGAATAGAATAGTTTTGTATCTGAGAGTGATAAAACTGTTTTTGATGATGATGTTTCTCAAGAATTTAGTTCTAAGAAAGATAGTCGTCATTAGGCTGGTGATAATCAGTCTTCTAGAACGGGAATGAAAAAAAAATCCTCTTATTGTTCCTGTTGTGCCTCTAGTTGGTATCTTTGTTCACTTAAAAGAAAGTGTTAGTTTGTGGAAATATTTGGTGAAGAGGCAAATTTCTTGTGAAAAGAGCTATCTGAACAAGCTCAAGATTGTCTCAATGTTGTTGAATTACTGGTTAAGCTGGTATGAAATGTTGGCCTTTACTATCCTCAATGTCAAACTGTTTCAATGGTTTCATGGGTCTGCATCACCCAAAACATTCCACTGCGTATTTTGCCTACTAATGATATTGATGTCTCAGGTGTAGCTCCACATATTTCGCCTTATGTTGGATCATACATCATGCATGTCCCTGCCTCTCAATCACAAGCTTTGAGTGTTCTCATTCAACACAATACTAATATATTAAGGTTATCTATTAATCATGTAGATGGGGTATCTATGTCACAGCCAAAACTCTGTCTTTATCAGTTGTTGACTTTGGCTGTTTTATAAGTCAAACAAAAGAGGGAGAATGAGTTTGGTTCAACACGCTAGTTACTACAATTCCTCATCTGGTCTAGTGTCTGGTTAGTTTGTAGTTGTGGTTGTTCTAGTCCAGTTTGGTTTCCTCTGTGGTGTTTTATTGTCTGGTTTGTTTTGCCTTTAAAAATAGCCAAAGTAAAAGATTGTTGGAGAATTTGTTTCTGCAGTATAATTGGCTAATTTTATTACCGGCAAAACTTGAACGATGTGTTTCTGTAATAAGTTCCTTGTCGTGTTGATTCTATTTTGAGATTGATTTCTTATATGTTGATATATGTAGTGAATGTTTGTTGGTGTGCCTTCCTACCTATATGCATAAATAAAACTTAGAAGGTTAAAAGTTAAAATGAAACTTTTGAAATGGTATGGACGTAAATGAAACTTAAGCTATGGATAATTTAGGCACCACAACTCAGATCGTGGGTACAGAAATGTAGTTAAATGTTGGTGGTGTTATAGCCTCAAAATTGGGAAGCTATGAAGAAGGGCTCGTGGCTACGCTAAGGTCACTCAAATCTGCAACTATCATCATAAATTGGGTAAGGAGTGGGCGTGGGAGTGTGTGTTTTCTTTTAGCCATGTGAAACCCAGCTACTTTCTTCATTTCCAAATTGCAAAACCATTATGTCTCTCTTCTCACGGCTGCTTTGGTTGAATAAACAAAGCATTTGATTATCTCCAAACCCAACCTTCTTTCTTCTTCTTTCTTTCTTATTTGATTGTTTTTAATCTCATCACTCATTGTTTTTTTTCGATTTTGTATAGACATTATAGTTTCACTACTTTCTAGAAAATCGTGCGACTCTTGCTTCAACCAAATTATTAATGGCTTCAAAGATAGCCTCTGCTCCCTACATATTTAAATTGAATGTATATGTAAATATTTCGTGTCTTTCATTCAATCAATCTTTAGTTTCCTGTTCAGTTAGATATGTCATTTTCATCGTAAGACTTCATGTGAAGCAAACCCAAGTACCAATTTTTCGTTTCATCTTTAGTTTAATTCATTTAAAACTACAGAAACAAAGATGGGTTTTTCATTTTGGTTCTTAAATTTACATATAAATGAAGAAATCATATCTCTCTTTTAGTATGATACGAAACAACTGGGTGGATTGTTTTGAAATTATACAAAATTCAATACACTTTTACATTCAAATGGACCATTCGTTCTCTGTTCATAGGGAGTTGAATTTATGAATTGAATTCTTCCGTGGAAGCTGAAGGCCAAGTTTTTTCTGCATTGTGTTGCGGTGATACAAAATGATGGCGGAAATTGGCTTGTGCATCCGCCATTATAGCCTTCACCAACTTTGGTTTTAGTTCAAGAAAATCTAGGGAGTTGAACCAAAGAGTTTACTCTTGTTACACCCCCCAGTCCCAACCAATTATCATCTTCAGCAGATATTGGTTCTCCATTCTCTTCATTATGTGAAGAAGCTAATTCTCCAATTTGGTCTTTTTCTTCTGACGATCGGACTGTATAATTCCTTTGCAAACTTGGCTCAGACCTCTGCTGCTCATCATCTGATTCTGCGGTGTGACCCATTTGGTTGGTTTGAAGAGTTGCAGAAGAAGCTTGTTCTTCATTTTCTGATTCTGAATCCACTTTCCCGTCCAAGAATACGCAGACGACAGCACAGTCATCCATTTTCGAAGTAGGATACTTGAGTTTCCACTCTCGAGCAGCTGAGTCTACCACCATTCGGGCTGCCGATGACCGAGTTGAGGCAGAATAGACTATCTCGACCACCTCTTCATTGCTCAATACGTCCCAAACCTGCAAGGGAACTGTCTTGAATTCTGGAGATCGACAATTGAAATAGAAATTCAAACACAGGCTTGCTCCTGCTTGTCTTCAACATACACTATGTTCCTTTTTTAAGTGAATGAGAGGATTATGGAAGTTACCCCATCTGAAGCAAGGACAACAAACAAATCATTATTTGTAAGCACACGGTGTGAGAACTCAGGGATAGAGATAACTCCATAGTCCTTCAAACAGAAGTCGCCAAATGCTCGAGCCATTGCTAATCCAGGTGCATTGTCAAATGGCAGCCACACTCTTGGCACTTCTGGCTCGTCGTGCAATGCAAATACCCTTCCTTTACACTTCTTTATCCTTTCAGCTTCTCCTACAAGGTGAACAGATCAAGCAGATTAGAATCACATACCAGTTCATGAAAGTAGAGCAAGGGATTGGACATACTGGGTAAATCAGGCTTTAGATCTACTGTCAACTGGGTTGCTACAAGGGAATCACTGCTGTCTTTAGATCCAAGAATCGCTCGAGAATCCCCGATACTTCCCACAAATAGATCTGAGCCCTGTAGGTAAATGGAAATTAGAAACAGAGAGAAACCAAATAATAAAGCTGGTTTAGGATTAGAAAACTTGCTCATTTCTTAGTATTTACATGTACCTGCTTCACCAGAGTAACTGCGGTACTGCCACTACAGAAACAGTCCAATTTGGGATGAGACTTGAGCTCCTTATCCATGGCTTTATATGATTTGAGGAAAGCTCTTCTCCATAAAGAACTTGATTTATCCTCCTCTGAGGCATCTATGTTCTGTCCTTCACCATCTGCTGAATCCTTCTGACTCCACGGGAGACAAGAAGTTCTATCTGATCTATTATGCTTCAACTGAGATGACTGCCAGAATGACACTAGCTTTCTTGGCAGAACATCTCTAACTTTTCGTGCAACGACATGACCATGAGGACCGTGGCCATCAAATACCCCACAGAAAATTGCACCATCTGATATGAAGTCCTACAGAAATTGAACCCCTCATCAGGAAACATGTAAAACAAGATAACACCCAAATTTCCGAACCTTTCAAAGCAAAGGCAATGATCTAACTGGATTATCACATGCTTACTTGACAGACGACTGTTTTGTTTATCCATCATGTAAATTGTCTAAAACAAACCAAACAATCCCTACAAGAGCGGATAGAATAACTTACTTCCCATACAACCATAGCGTCTTGGTTTATACCCTTTCGACCCTGCTGAGTGAAAATACAAGAATTTCGAGTCTTCCCATTATAAACAAGTCTATTAGAAACAGAATTCAAATGCTGCAGAGAAAAAATATGATCTGAGAATGTTCTCTTTCTTTCAATCCGGCCACAAACTCCAATTCCCAAACAGGATCTAGAAACTCTCTCTCCATTCCTTCCACTTCTGCAACTATTCTGATTGCCAGTAGACAAACAGCTCCCCATTTACTCTTCAGCTCCGCAAAATTAAGAAGACATCTGATTGAGAACTTAAAAAAGATCAGATCTGGCATAAAGTTTCTGATTTACTCAAGAATAACTAAAGAAGAAGTAGAAGGGTGAAGATTTTTGGTTAAACAAAACCCAAATGTTAAAATATTTGAAGTTAAGCTGAGTGAAGAGCAGTGGAAGAGGCTAATTAAAGAAAGTGCATGTGGAGTAGAAATGGAATATACTAAAAAGGGAGGTGTCTTCATGATATTGTCGTTGATCATAGATTCACATTGACAGAAACGATGCGGGGAAGAGACTTTTTGTGTTTAAATAAATGGATAGATCACGGTGCACATTCAGCAAGACATATACAAGCAATCTGACCAAACATATACTAATTCAGAACATGTCCAAAAGCCAAGACTTCTGTCTTTTTCTGCCAATACATTATTAAGGGTAATGAAATTGAAACTAAGCTACCAATTCTTATCCCCAAAAGATAAAACAATACAACACCCAAAAAAAAAAAAAAAAAAATTGCCCTACCTTTATACTATGTGAGAGTATTATTTAGCTAATGAAAACAGATGAAGAGAAATGAGATGGGTTTGAAGAAAATTGAGAAAGTGCAGAGAAAGCATGAAGAACATAAAGCAAGAAAAAGGTGAAGTTTGAATAGGCGCGTCCATGTCCAGTTGTTAGTGAACTGAAGAGAGGTGAGAATTGAAAGAAAAGAGGGTGGGAAATAGAAAACCCATAAAAAGGGGGGTGGTGGAGAATGCAGATCTTTGAATAATAAAGTAATAATGGAAGAGAAATTGAAGGAGAAGAAAAGAAAGATGAAAAAAGCACACCCAGAAAAGCGAAAAGAGAAATGGAATTGAAAAAGAAAAGAAAAAAGAAGAGAAGAGTAATGGGCTTAAGAGGTAAACCTGGAGAAAATGAGGAGTGAAAGCAGAAGGGGAAGGGGAAGGGAAGAGGTTTTGGTTTGTTTGTTAAAAATGAAAATGGTGTGTTTGAGAAAGTGGAGGAGATTGAAGACTGAGGTTATGCATTAATTCAAAAGCAGAGCATAAAGTGGAAAAGGAGAGAGATGAGGCATTAAAAGCGCACACCCTCTTCTTCGTGATTAGAAAAGATTACCCCCCCCGCATTCATATAATAATACACTTCCATCTTAAATTAGTTATTAATAATCAAACAAATATCCTTTGGGTTTACATTTTATTTCATCCTTCAATTTTAAAAACGTTATATTTTTAAATTAATTAAAAAAAAAAAAAAAGTAAAATCCTTTAGGTTTTGATTTTATTTCATCCTTGCATTTTTAAATCGAGTTTAAATTTTATTTCATCTATAGATCTCAAAATGTTAAATTTTGTCTTTAAATTTTAGGTTATTTTCAAATATGCTAAAATTAGTCAAACTATTTACAAATATAGAAAATTTTTACTGTTTATTTACAATAGAAAGCAATCAATTAAGCGATAGACTTCTATCCCCCAATCAATAGAAGTTTGATATTTTTCTATATTTATAAATAGTTTGATATTTTTTTTTTTTTACTTATAATAATTTTTCTAAATTTTAAGTTCCATTTTATTCATAGGATTCTAAAATTTACTCTTTTAACCTTAATTTTTCATTAAATACTCATTAATAAATTTAAAAGAATTAGTTATTAATTAAATTAGTTTTTAATCATTTCCATCACCATTAAAATTAATTGAAAAATATTTCACTTTAAATTTTATTGACCAAATGAAAATTAAACTCAAAACTAAAAAGAAAATATAATATTTTGAAACCTAAAGTCTAAATAAAAACTCGAAAAATTGCATTGGGTGTCACTTTTAGGAATGATAATTAAGTATATATTTTTAAAGAATTAAAAATATAGCAAAATCTTACAAACGATATGGTCTATCATTATATAACCCTATTATCGATATGGTCTATTATTGATAAATTTAAATTTTGGCATATCTACAAACTCTTTTGAATTGTCGTATCTATACTAATATTTTGGATTAGATTGTTATATTTGCAACAATGCAAACAACAATGGAAAAGAATGCATTTTTAAGAAATAAATAAAATAAACATCCAACATCCAACATTGAACCTCCTGTTCAAAAGACAAAGCACGTCAACTCTGACACAGGACATCAGTCGTCTAACTTTTTTCTTCTCAAATTATTAATTAGAAAAATTTTGTATAATTTACCCATACAGACTAAATAACACAACATAAATCACACTATAATAACAATAATAAATGATATTGTTTCATGATTGAGACATGTTTGAGATGATTTGGTTTTGTACAAAGAAAGTGTATGTTAAGTTTAATTGATTGTTAAGCTTTATTTTGAAATGAAATGTAAGTATGTTTTGGATAATAATATTGTTTTATATTTATAAATTAGATTAGAGGGAGTGATTGCAGCCAATCCCCACCTAACTAACTACTCAAACAACCCTAAGTGTGTGCATCAGGAATCCCACATCTTCTGATCTACTCTATACACAATATTTCTTTTTTTTTTCTCTCTCTCTCTTTTATCACAAGTTCTAGTTATTATTATTATTATTATTATTATTATTATTATTATTATTATTATTATTTTGGTCTTCTACTCCTAATCTCTCTCTCAAGGTGGAATTATACAAGTGGCCGAGCCACATTAAACAAAAAATATATATTATATAGTTAACTTATAAATTTAGTCTTTATGATTAGTCTAAATTGAAAACTATTACTTTTGTAATTTAACAAAGGAAAAAAATATATACAAAGTAGGCTATATTTTAAGTATTAAAATTAACGTAGGAAATCATTTCGAACATAGTTCAATTGATTTACGTATACATACGACTCTTGATGAAAAGGTGAAGTGTTGATTAAAATCTTCCCACTGATATTGACATAGAGCCAAGCAGTTGGCAGTTGGTGTATATATATAGAAATGGACTTCCAATATAGAAGTGGGGATGTAATGAAATGTAAACATCGAAAGAGAGGAGAATATGGAAAAGGTTGGAAAAAGGGGGAAATACCAAATGGAGAAAATGAGAAGACATACAAATTTATCTTCTGATCTTTGTCAGCTTTTCAATTTCCACAGCCTTCTGCGTGAATCCGTGCATGGTTTTGCAAATTAACTTTCAAAAAAATAACTATCTTTTGTCCTTACTATTATTTTAATTTTAATATATTAATGACCTACTTCATGTCTATACAAGCATAATTTGAACTTAGACAAAAACAAATTTGAAATAGAAAAGTAACAAATTTAAGGTAATTATGCTCCCATTGTGGTATTCAATGTGTCATGAACAATCGCCACTCGAGATAGGATGAATTACTAAAATATAAATGCAACAATTCAATCATTCATTACTCGATAAGCACTATAGTGTATAAGTAATCATACTAATCGTATATAAAAGAGATGAGAATTTGGGTAAAATTCTTTACAATGCACATTTCATTTCGATCGCAAGCTCATTTACCATTAGAGCATGAATACACATCTATTTTTCAAAAATGAAAACGGTTTTTTTTTGTTGTTTTTTTTTTTTTTTCAAGATTCCTTAACAATTCTTAAAACATTTTTAAAATTGAAAAAATAGAAAATTCAAGCAAATAATACCTTTTTAGTCCTTAGGTTTTGGGTCTAATTTCTATTTGGTCCTTAAGTTTTACAATATTACACATTTAAAATTTCTATTTGGTCCCTAGGTTTTAAAATGTTACACATTTAATTCTTGAGTTTTGAGTTTGGTTTCGATTTAGTCCGTAGGTTTCAAAATGTTACAATTTTACCCTTAGAGTTTTGTTTCAATTTGGTCCCTAGATTTCAAGATTTACATTTTGAACTTTGATTTTTCACTAAATACTCATTTTTCATCTTTAATCTTAATATATGTTAATAAATTTTAAATACTTAACTTAATTAATTTTCACTATTTTTCATCCTTTTTTAAATAAAATTTAAAATTTTCACTTCATAATTATTTTAAATCAATTTATAGACATCGAAGAAAGTGAATTTTTAACTAAAAATTGAGGTTAAAATGTAAAATCTTGAAATCTAGGAAACAAATTGAAACAAAACTCAAATGATCTCAAGTGTAAAATGGTAATATTTTGAAATTTAAAGGATAAATTAAAATCAAAATCAAAACTTAAAAATTAAATGTATAACATTTTAAAATTTAAGGACCAAATAGAAACTAAAAAATTATTTTTTCTGAAATTGAATTAGTAAGAGATAGACCGGAATTTTAAAAATAAAAAAACAGTGGATTATGTAATGGCCGTAAGCAAAAAAATGGATTTTAAAAATTTTAGATAAAAATTTAAAGCATATTAATTATACCAATGTGGTTCTGTGGTTTGGCGTTTGCCCCTTTATCTTCGTTCGAGAGAGTTCCAAATTTCAACATTTCACACTCCATATCTGTCTATCTTTTTAGTCCTTTTGATCCACTAACCTTTTCTTTTTATTATTTATTTAATTTTGACCATTCCCCTACTAATAACCTTTTTCTCATTTCATCTCCCTCAACATCACCACACAGTGGACCTTAACACTTTCTGTTCTTCCTTTTTATTCACCTTTTTTTTTAAAATTTAAAAGGAAAAAAAAAAAAAAAAAAAAAAAAACCAATTTCATTTTTAAATTTTCAATATAATTTTCGTCCTTCCTTTCTGACCTTTTCCTTCACAGCCTTCCCTTTCTTTTCTTTTTTTCAAATAACATTCCAACGTTTGATTTTGACAACAATAACCACATAACGGTCATTGCCTGTTTTAAAAACTTCCATTTCTTCTCTCCTTTCTGTTCTTTATACTTCTTTTGGGCTTTTTTCACTCATCCTAAGCCCCTTTCTTCTCGGCCCATTATTTCTATTGGGCCCAAATAGGCAACCTTATTCTTCCTGCTTTATTGTCATGCTCGGCTTTAATCTCTACATTCTACGTGTCCATTTCTTAGAACTCTCAATGTCAAATCCATTTCTCAAAATTTTTAATAAGTTTTTCTACCTTACAAAATGTCAAATAATTCCTCCACTTTTAATCTTAATCTTATATTAAATAGGTCACTCTGAATTTTACAAACCATTTGAAATAAGTTTATATCTTTAAAATTGTTTAAATCATTTTTGTCATTTTTTAAATTATTTTAAAATATTTTTTTTTATTATTTAAAGTATTTAACTTTATATCTTTAAATGTAACTTTTAAATATTAAAATTAGTTTTGAATAATTAAAAATATATTTAAGATGATTTTGAAAATGACAAAAGTGATTTTATAAAATGAAGTTTAAATTTCTTTCTACTTGTGAAATCTTTCTCCAATATTCCAATTTTGTCGCCCTTTAGATTCATAATTGAAGCATACTAGAATGTATTTATATCTCATTCTAAGTTTTAACCACAAGCTTAAGTATAAGAGTGGCAGATTCATACAACATTTGAAAACTGTCTAATTTTAATTATGCAATTCTTTACTTATGCACATTGCGTTGTACAACATATGTATACAATGAGTTACAAAGAAAATAAAAAATTGGAAAATCAAAGAAAAAGACAGAAAATGTTGGCGAAATGAAGGATGGCTATTTAACTTATTGATCGAAATTATGTTAGTAGGATTGTTAAAGAAATTAAAGAGATGTACCTCATTAAAAATAACAAATAAGGTTACATTTTTATTGAGGTTGAATATTGAGTCTTTTAATGTTTGAATTGAGTATCATTCAAACGATAATTGACATTTACAAATTTTTATACCCCACCTAATTGTACTATGATAGTTAGATAATTATGATTATAAATAACGAGGACATTTTTTAAGGAAAAAAAATGCATGAAATATGTTTAGAGATGTTTCGAAGTCTATTGTTTTCAATCTGCGTTCATTAAAAAAATCAATGAATTAATACAATCAACTTGGACACAAAAATATATGTTTCAAATCTATTATTAAAAAATTTAAAACATACATGTCATGTAAAATTTATAGTTTGATTATACTTTTATTTTAGTATATAAAAAAAGTTTTAAAAGATTCTAATTAATATATCAAATACATTGTTGGATACGAATAGTTGCAATTATTTGAAAATAATGATAAAAATAGGGATTTAAGAAATTTTAAAAACAAGAAACACCATTGTTCATTCCTTTTTTACATCAGAGTGTTTATGTCAGCTTATGTGCACATTGACTAAACATGTATGATTGTTCGTTCAAACATAGATCCATCGTTCAATCATGGTGTTTCATATCTATATGTTCTAAATCACACCCATACATGAAAGCATATATCATTCATTGTATCTTGTGTATTATCACTTTCATTCAAATAGTTGTAATGGAAAAAAGTACATGATTATCCATACAAATGTCTCAATGTTTGATCATAATTTTTTTATATCTATGGATTACATATTGAACTCATACATGAAAAAAATTATCACTTCTTTGTGTAACTACTTTGAATTGAATAATTATAACGAAGCAAATAAGGTGACAATCCATTCAAATATATCTCCACTATTAGATTGTAATATTTCATAGCTATGGTCTAAATCACACTGACACACAAAAGGATACATTAATTCCTATGTAATCACTCTGCCAAATAGCTGTGGTGAAGGATAAAATATGAATTGTGATAAATTATAATGACGAAACAAAGAAGTAAATTAAAAATTATCCCTTCATAGCCCATATATATATATTGACAAGTACTTTGTTTTCTTTTCAAATAGTATCATTTATTAAAACATATCTAAATTCTGAAATGTTTTTTTTTTTTTTTTGGTAGAATTTTATTAAGGTTAGGATATGTAAAGAATGATTGACCACCTTATAATCCTTTTATGATAATTTGACATTTTGTAATATTATTTTAGATATGGTAGAATCAAGCAAACGTAGAGTTAAAATCATTTGTAAGAGAATGTATCCAAACAAACATGTGAGTATTTTAATTTATCTACCACATTTGTTTTCCTAAGACTATTTGATCCAAGTAGTTAGGAGGATTTTGATAATTAATTGGTTTTTTATTTTTATTTTTTTAAAAATAGGTTTGTTTCATTTACAATTCAATCTTTTTAAAAAAAAAAAAAAAAAAAAAAAAATTAGAACGTTTTCAAAATTGTTAAGAATTTAAAAATGGACAAAAACCGCTTTTGAAATCCAAACTTATCTTGAATTTTTAAAAATAAAATGTAAAAACACAAATATCAAACATCATTCGATTTTAGTTTTTCAATTAAAAATAAATAAATAAAAAGAAACTAAAATCAATTACTAAATATAGTCTTGTTTTTTTACCAAAAAAAAAAAAGAAGAAAACCAAATAGAGTTACCGAATATGCATGATTTTTGTTTTTTGAAAATTAAAAACTAAATAATTATCAAATAAGGTCTAAAATTTAGAAGATGGGGCAATATGTGGACTTGAATTTTCAAAACTCTAAGAAAGTAGTATGTATCAATTGCCGTGGAATATAGTCTCTTTAAAAGTAAAAAAAATCGTCATACATTGAAAATTTTGATTTAATCATAGAAAGAGTAGAAGGTATGGTTTGGATTTAAATCAAACTAGGGGCTGGCAAGCCATGTTAGAGGCTAGGCATTCATTTCATAAGGCCAATTGAATTAAAAAAATTTGGTGTGCCTTAGCCTTAGCCTTTAGCCGCCATGTATCTTTGGTGTAACATCCCATGGGTTGGATGGACATGATAATTGACCATTCCCACTTTGTTAGGCACAATCCCTTCTCCATTAACCATTTCTTTCTTCTCTTATCCATATTTTGACTATTCTATTCTTTTCCACATGACTTTCATCTAAGAATCATAATATTTCAGTTCACCCCTTGTTTTTCATCTATTTATCTCCTATATATATATATATATTTTCTCTTCTTATTTATACCCATTATAAATATTAATAATACTTCTTCCCTAATTATTCACCTCTTCATACAACTACGACTCAATTTACCTCTTCATACAACTACGACTCAATTTGATATCAAACTTTAAAACTTCTAAACTTGTTGCAATTTAAATGCCAAATTGGAATGCCGTTTTCTAATTACGTGAACAAAAAGAAAAGAAAAAGGTAGATGAGTGGATAATTTGTTAGCTCAAATGGAACGACACCCATATACTAATTAAAATTAAGGAAAACAAATAGTGGAAATTAATCCCCCAACACTAATTTAATACCTCTTTTTCATCATTTTCACCTCTAAATTTTGAAATTGTTTTAGTTTACACTATAAACTAATAATTGTATCAATTTAAACTCTCAACTTTCCCAAATATATCAATTTACGCTCTTTTTTTATTTAGTTAAAAAATATTATATGAGATATTTAATTTTTTAATTAAATTTATAAGTCGTTATAAGTGAATTGATTTACAATTTTACTAGGATTATATTAGGAAATTGTTGATGCATTAACTACATGTGTGTAGACTTCTTCAAATGTCGATTGAACAAAATGGACGATTGTAATTTGCATGTATAATTTTCAAAGAAATCTTAATTGAGAGTTTAAATTAAGTTGTTTGTGTAAGTTTGGAGGTTTAATTAATAAAATTATAAGTCTTACATGATGTTTGTTTAAATAAAACATAAGGAAGAGTTTAAATTGATATACTCAAAGTTTAAATTGATACAGTCTTAAAGTTCATGAGTATAAATTGATATTTGTCCTAATAATAATAATAACAAGGTTAAATTATAGAAAATAACTCTAAACTTTGTACATTGTTGTTCCAAAAATACTCTCAAACTTTCTAAGAAAAAATTCAAAAGTGTTCTTACTATCATTAGATTTTAACCAAACCCATTAGAGTTTTTGTTTAAAAAATACTCATTACGCTTTCAAAACTCCATTTTAATCCCCTTAAATTTTAAAAATACATTTAGAAACACTTCTTATCATCACATATAAATGATAGTAGTTAGTACAAGATTTTAAAAATACTTCTAGACTTTCAAAAATTACATTGATATTCTTGACTTTTAAAATTAAAATTTAAAAAATACCCCTAAAAGTCTTATTTATTTATTTTTAAAAGTTAGTATACTATTTAAATTTTTAAAAATTGAGTGATACTCTTGAAACATAGCGTTACCAATTTCCATTCAATATTAATGGTAAGAATATTTTTGGACACTTATTAAAAGTATAAAGGTATAATTGAAAATTTAGAAGTACATATAAGTATTTATTTGAAACAAAGTAGAAAAGTTAGATGCATTTTCAATAATTAAACCTTATTACCATATTATTAATTTAGTTTTAATTAATTTCATGAACTTTTAAAGGTTGGATTTTAAAGGCAAGAATTTAGGTTTCGCACGAAACATAAATACCGCCAACATTAGGGGATAATGTTTGTTTTTTTAAGCATGGAAACTTCTTTAATCTTATATGCCGCCCTTCTCTTTATTAATTCCCCAAATTCCTTTGATTGCGGGGAGAAGAAGAAAACCCTTTTCATATTTCTATATACATTACAAAAAATATAAACTCTCTTTTTTTTTTTTTTTCTTTTTTCTGAGATATATAAAAACTCGTAATATTATAAAAGTACACTACACCACGTATTCTCTGTCCAAAATACTAAAATATTCCATTCCAAACCCCATGTTTAAAATTTTGTCCCTTTCTTTCATCATATTTTCTCAAACAAATTTTGATTCTCATAATTTTTCTATCTAAAACAAGTATTCGATCAATATTCAACCTTAGAATTAGAAATTATTGTCATATACATGAAGCTCTATGATTTTTGTTTTATTTATCAAATGAAAACTAAAACTCAAACAACGTACTTTATACCTTGTTTAGAAGGAAGAAGATTGGAGAGTGTTCATTCTTAGTAAAAGAAAAGGAAACATGTGATTAGATGCAGTCTAAGTTGCACTTAATTATTGCTCATCTCAATTGAGGCCATGATGTGTGAAAAAAAATTAGAGACTCTCTAGTACCATAAAAGTCTTTCAAAAAACAAGGAAGTGTATTATATTCTTTCAAATAAATAAAAAATAAAAAATAAATTTACAAAGGTTCTATTTCAAGGCTTCAATTTTAATGACTAACATAAAATTAAAATTGTCAAAATGAACTTAACTCAACCGGCATTGATATATGTTGAGAATCAAGAGGTCCATAGTTCATTCGTACTAAGGAAAAAAAAAAAAAAAACATAAAAACGAAATTGAATAACAAAGTAATAATTGCAAATAATATTGTTAAATAATAAGCATGTGCTTATCATAAGTCAAGTTTAAAAGAAATAAAAAAGGGTTGAATGGGACTACATTTAATGTGATTACCATTTTGAAAACAAAAGTGTCCATACATATTATTGTAATTAATTAATTAAAGGAATAATAGCCTCCAGTTTCAAATAATTTGTTGGGGAAAGTCAAAAGACACTCAGATATACACAAATGATGGAATAGGTCTAAAAATAATTTTCCGTACAACATGAAATTAATTAAGGAACTAATCAAATCCGAGGGTTGTTTAGGAAGGTGGGGTCGTTTGATTGCTAACTTAGCAGCATATATTTATTCTAATTAATTAATATGAGCAAAATTTGTTCCACCGTAAAGTCGAAATGCAGACCAAATGCATTTGTGATTGGATTAGATATTATAGTGTCGCTACCTAATTAAAATTTTTAACTACTTATGTATTGTATTATGCCCAACTTCTTCTTTTATTCTTCAATAAACTCTTCTCACCTTCATAAACACTTCATACTCGCCTTAAATAATTATTATCCCGACTAAATTCTATTTTTAAACTTTTTTTTTTTTTTTTTTTTTTTTTTAAATTAAGCTTGCTATTTTTTTTTTCCTACCATAATAGTGGTGGGAGATTCAAATCGTGGACCTTTTGATTGCTAATATATATCGCATGTTAGTTTAGTTATGCTTGTTTTGGCTTGCTACTCATATCTATAAGACACTTTTATATTCTTTTTTTTTTTATTGTCTACCAATAATTTTAAAAATCAAGTCATATTTTAGAAAATAAAATATTGAGTTTCATTCGATAATCATTTGAAATTTTATTATTGGTTTAAGAAAATTGTAATTGTGCTTATCAAGACTATCGAGTTTTAGCAAAATATTAAAAATGTAGTTGTCTCACATTGAAAAAGTTCAAGAAAATGATGAGCTCTAAACACTATAAAAGCAGTCTATGGTTTTGGTTTTATCATCTCGGTTAGAAATATTTAAGTTTAGGTATGTTAACTCTGTTTAAATTCTCTTTTGTATTCTCTACTTTAAGAATGGGATTAAAGGGTATGAGTAAAATAAAAACTTTGCTCTTATAATATAATATAATATATTTAACCTATCTATAATCTATTTATAATTTATATAAAAAACACCATAAAAGTTTTTTTTGTCTGGACTAATTGTCTCTCTCCATTTTATCTCTCCATTTTAATTTTACTACTGCTGTGCCAATTGCAATCTCATGAGTTTTAAGGGCACAATTTTATTATTAAATTTGAAATGAGTCATTTTGTTTTTCATTAAAGAAAGACAAATAATGAACTTTGTATTTAGTTTAAGATTTTAACTTATTGCATTAATTTTAAATATTAAATAAGAAATGTGGGAATGTAGTGTGATTATTAAAAATTACATGACTACCCATTTTTATTTGACTAAAATAAAATATTTTGATCTTTTTCAATAATATTTATTAAAAACATGAGTTAACAACCAAAAGACATGCAGTTGAATTTATTCAATATAAATATAAAGCTATAGGGTGTCAATTAACCCAACACAGCACGTGCATCGCCTATGGTAAGTCACTAGTAAGATTAATAGTAGTCTATCTTATGAACTTTTAATTTTTATGTTTATATATAGTTCTTAAGCTTTAAAAATGTCTAATAGGTCTCTGAATTTTTATTTTTGTGTTTAATAGATTCTTAAAATACCAATTTTTACATCTCATACAGCTCTTACATATTTTAAAATGTTAAAAATTAAATGTTATGGTACGCATTAAATTTAATTTTGTACTTAATAGATATGATTAGACACATTTTAATAATTAATGTATGAATTAAATATATAATTTAAGGTTCAAATAGATAAACTTTTTCTTTTCTTATAAAATGGTTGCTTTTTAATCTTTTTTGTATTTCACATTTTGAAAGGGTTAGAGTCAAAATGGAAAGTTTAGAGATTTATTAGTCATTAATTTTCAAATTTTAGGGACTAAATTTTTAATTTAACCATATAAATGTAATTTGAAATCTAATATATATTTAATACGTAATACTACCAAATTATTATAAACATTTTATAGAATTATTCACTTAATACATGATCAAAAAAAATCATTCTTTTGTAAAATAATTTTATAATAATCTAAAAAAAATTGTATGTATGTATGTATACGTGTTTATATATATATATATTAAAAGAATAGAAAATTTATTTTAAATGACAAAACTGTTGAAAATATTTACAAATAATAGCAAAATATCATAGTCTATTTGCGATAGATCGCGATAGACTGCTATATAAACACAGATAGACACAAATAGCAGTCTATTAGTTATATTTTGTAAATATTTTGGTTAATATTTCTATATTCAAAAACACCTCATAAGAAAAACTAAAATAAAATGAAATTTTCATTTTTTGTTTAAAATGTAAAAATATTATAGAAAAATTATTTTAAATGTCAAAATTGTTTAAAATATTTAAAAATATTATGATCTATTATAAATAGACAATAAATTTATTTATAAATATTTTAATTTTTTTTATATTTAAAAATAGCCCTATTTTATATATACTAATAAAATAAAATAAAGCCTCGCCACGAACTACCGTCTGGTAAAAGGTGAAGTGCTTTCATAGCTGTTGAAGCAACAAGTTATGACCCTTTGAAACAAAATAGTATATATTTATGAAAAATTATTATAAATATAAAAAAAATATATTAAACTATTAATAAATATAAAAAAACATTTACTATAATAGACTTTTATCGGTCGTGTGATAAACTCATTTTTCTATATTTGAAAACAACGTTATATTTAATGTATAATTGTTTTTATATTTAATAAAAAAATAATATACTTTAGTATAGAATGTCACGTTTTGAGGGGGCATACCGCCCCGTTAATAGATCCACTTCGGGATATTGTAAGAATGTTTGATTTTTCAAATGTGAGATTCTCAACAAAATTTTAGCTACATTAAAAAAATAAATACAAACTTGGCCGGAATTATTAAAACACTACTAAATTTAGATAATAAAATAAAGAATTATATTCAATAGTATGTGTAAACTTAATTTACGAAAATGAAATAGTTATCACATAAATCTTAATTTTTTTTTTTTTTATAAAAAGAAATTTCTATATTTTAAAATTTGATTACAATTCAAATATTTTTTTTAAAAGGAAAGTAACACGTAAGAAGATAAATAAAAAAATAACAATAAATTTGAAAGACGGAATTCTTAATCAAATTCATAATAACTAAGTTGAAACAAACGGTTGTCTTTTATAATGGAAGAAATTTAAATCTAAATTGGACCAAAATAGTGATTAGCAATAAAAGAGAGTAAAATGAGGAGAGTGAATAAAGTAAAGTATAATGTCATGATTTATGAGTGTGTTATCTTATAAGCCTTTTAAGACGACTAAACTATCTGCCTTTATTTTAGACTTAAAACCTTTTGTCACTTTATTTTTATTTTGACTTTTCAAAGTTCATCAACTTTGTTCTATATATAAGGATTCTACTTAAGTGACTATTATCAAGCCACGGCTTCAATTTCCCTTATATTAAGATGAGGAGTCATAAAACACTTTAAGAAAATGTCTCTATCTACATTATTTTCACTAACATATAATATTAATGGTTTATTTTAAATTAACTATGATAATTTTTCGTCATTTAAAAGATAGTCTAAAAACAATGTGTTTTATACATGTTTAATGAATATAAATTTGTAATCTTACATTTAAACTTTACAAACTGTTACAATTTTAATGCTATTTTAAGGAATTTTTTTCTGAAAATAGTTTGAAAATGTATTTTAATATATGTTCAACGGATATATATTTTATTGTGTGGTTAACAATTTAATGGGCCGTATAGTAGGACTTGACATTTTTCGTATTATTTATTTTTTCTAAATCAATCGAATGAAAATTAAAAGAATTTTGGGTTTTGTTAGTTTGTTTTTTCTTTGCCTTATTACTCATAATATTATTTTAGTTCAGTAATATCGGGTGATATAAAAACAATATTTTTATTGAAATGATGTAATTTAAATAATTAATTATAAAATTAGGTTAATATGAAACTATTCTAACCGTAGATATGGTACACAGGTTAGATAAATCAATGTGCCTTGCCATGAATACATCGATAAACATAGATATGGTACATGATTCTCTAAATTGTGTACCACGTCAATGATTTGGGTGTATTGTGTATCATGTACGTGAGCTACAAATGAACGAAAAAGAGAAGTGCCCATTTTTTACGACAATATTCTGCCATTTTTTTTAAAAAAATTATTTTTTTAATGTAAGTTTGAATTATTAATTTAAAAAAATCAATTGTCTTCCTGGTATCATTTTCATTAAGAAAATGGACAGAAACTTAATGGGATTTATTATTTTAATTTTAGAATCTTAAATAAAAATAACTTTACAGAAAATAGGAATGTTAGGAAGGAAAGGAATGAAGAGGAGAACTTACCAGAAAATCAAGTCACAGGGAAGGAAAGAAATTGTAACGACCTGACCCTTTAAAACTAACACGTCGCTACGTCATGCATGGTCATTAGTAAATGCTTTGGAAACTAAGAGACACGGTAACACACTAGATAAAGTCGGTCAAATTCATAAAATGGTTGGTTTTTCTGATATTTTAATAAACCAAACATAGAGAAGTAAAAATGCTTTAGCGGGGTACCCCTTAAATCGTTAGGCAAAATCTCAAGAAAAGAAAACCGAACATAACCATATCAAAAACAAACAACAGACGGTTTAATGTATGCAAATACTACTACCCTACAAGTCCAATACGCTATACCCTAGGCTAAGGTGCGAAAACAATGTCAACGATCCCATGGTACGATCATGGATTTCCTCGGCCATGCACTTGGCCACCATGCTCCTTACCTGGGAGAAAAACATAGAAACGAGTGAGCAATCATACTCAGTAGGAGACCTACTACTGGGCCTAGCTATTACCCTTTTTGTCGTGTGCATCCGTGTACCCCGCATAGGCATAAGCATAGGAAGCGACCTAAGGGTACGCAGTGATTACATTGGTAACATGGACATAGGTGGTGATCCCGAGGGACACCCTTCATAGCACAGTACATTAGGGGTACGGGGCACGACAAGTAGGGTAACCTATAACATGTCATGGCATAGCTAGTTCATCGCAAAGATTCACAGTCATATACACATAAGTATAAGTACATTACATACAAGCTACAAAACTTGGCATACCGAAACAATCATAGCAATCAACACCCGAGGCAAAAAGTTACACAGCGACATTCAATAGTCAATAACACAATTAGACATTAGGCGTCACTAAAGCCCGGTAGTAAGTCCCTTACCTGCGGAGCGAGACTACAGCAAGACTGAGCGAGACAGCGAGATTGAGCAAGACAGTGAGACTGCCTGTGCAACGTCGCAACTTCCCTACACTGCGGCAATGTGCTATGAAGGCTGTGATGACGCGTCACGGAGAGAGCAGGTGATGCGGCGATGAAGATTGTGACGATGCATCGTGGAGAGGGCTGCGGCAACGCGGCGATGAAGACTATGATGATACTGCGAGATGCAGGCTGTGACGATGCAGCGATGGACTGATGATGCGGTGAAATGCGGGCTGTGATGATGCAACGCGACGAGGACTAAGACGCTGCGGCGCGACGACTATGATGATGTCGCTACGCTGAAAGCTGCGATGATGGTGACGAGTGCTGGTGACGATGGCGATGAGTACTGCGATGACAGCGACAGTGAGGGCTGGAAATGATGGCGGCAATGAGGACTGAAGAGGACGACGACTGAGTGACGAAGAGGTGATCGAGAGAGAGATTTTGACCTTTCCCTTCTTCCCCTTTCTTTCCATTTCCTAAAACGCAAATCAGCCAGTAAAATAAAAAACCTATCCGGAGATCTTTCCCCAACAGAAACCTAATTTCTCCTAATGACCAAGAATCCCCCAATCCCCTTTAGCACCCTCTCTGCCTGCATATTATTATTATTATTATTATTATTATTATTATTATTATTATTATTATTATTATTATTATTATTATATGTATATACTTTTTTTTTTCAACATAAAGAGAGAAAAAAGTGATTTACCTAAATTTCGGGCCATTACAGAAATGGAAGCTCGCTGTCACTTTTTCCGTAAAATTCCAATCGGAACCTTACGAGAGAGAGGCCAATTCCTTTCCGATAAGTTCAATCGGAACTTTATGGAAAAAGTGACAGAAAGACCAATTCCTTCCTTAATTTTTTTTTAAAAATACTCTTTTCACCTAAATTTTTTCTAAAACTACCCCTCTAATAGACCCTCTTTTTGCACTCAATTCCCATTCTCCTTTTCATTTTCTGCCTAGGAATAATCGATACTTTCAGTTATGAAATATAAATATAAAATCATTTAAATTTAATTTTCTTTATATGAACAAAACGGCTTTATGTCTACGTAATATTATGGACATTGGACATTCTTTATATACAAATAAAAGAATCCAATATGGACATTCCATATGAAACCAAACCCTTTCCTTGCCAAGCATTATATGATAATTTATTCCTCCTTCAACATCCAAATCATGTTTTCCACAATCCAAAATTTGTATTTCCTTTATATTTAATAATAAAACAAGAATGGGTTCTTTTAAGTGAAATAAATGGTAGCAAAATTAGGTGATATTATGAGACCGGATACCAAAAATTTAAGAGGGGAAAAGTACATTAATTAAAGCCAATTGGTAAGGATATTATAACATTTCACATCACATTCAATTCCTCAATTTCATTAAGTTACTTTATATTGAAAATTAGTAACAATAACAAGAACATTGAATTAAGATTTCACTTACCTTGAATGATTAGGTTGTATGGAGCAAATAGTATTTTACCATATATTCTAACATTCCAAATATTAATGAAGCTTCGTGAAAGAGTTTAAAAGTAGAAGAGTCGTTTAAGTCAAAATTCTATTAATGTATATATATTTGTAGTGCATATCCTTTTATTTTTCCATTATTCATTGATTCATTGTCTAATAATGAAATAAGGTTTAGATGTTTTAAAGAATGCTAAAATTTATATCCTTTCTTTAAAGATTCCTATAATATAATATAATATATGAGTAAGTTTAAAATGTAGTTGCCAAATGAAAGTCTCACTTTTGTGAAAATTGTCGATGAAAATATAAAGAAAATGTCAATATAAAAATAAAAAAATATAAAATATTTAAATTAATAGATAAATATTTTACTTTTTTTTTTTTTTATTTAATCATCAATCTCACCTTTTTTCTTTTTAAGAAAAGGAAAGAAAAATTGTCAGACGTCAAACGGGATCAAAAGTACCCAAGGAAAGGTGACAAAAAGTATATTGATTGTGTTAACTATATCGTATCGTAGAACAGAAAAACAAGCTTAGAAAATAATAATAATAAGATTTTAAAAAAAAAAAAAGAAAAAAAAAAGCTATGAAAGTGAAAAATTAGGGTCCCTCCCCGCAACGGGACGGAAAGCAGAAGGGGTATGATCATCAACGGCGTGAGGGATCGTCTGCTCATGATTGCACAGAATACTCCCTACGCTTGTTCTCCACGTTGCGGATGGTGATTGGTTCATTACTTTCTGCTTTATTTTCCTTCGTAACTTTAGACTCCGTCCAAAACTGTTAGCTTACGGAGGTGGAGGCTTCCACCGATACATTTTTATTAATGACGGTTTCTGATGCTACGATACGAACGATTGACCAGATTATTTCACTTTACGCGGTTTTGCCAACTAACCCCCCAACTCATTAGTCTTTACATTTTGCCCTTTTTTTTTTCTTTTTTTTTTTTTTTTTTTTTGGGTGTTCTCTTTAAATTACAGTTATATCATTTCCTCTTTGAATTATTCCGTTTGACTTTTATCTTTTCAAAAATATAAATATACTTATCTTCAAAGTTTGTATCAATCAAAATCTAAAACTAATAAATGAGTAAAATTAATTATATTATCAATTATATTTAATCTTATTAAATATTAAATAAATGAGATTTTATTCTAATTATAGATTTTATGTATTTTTTTATCTATATTTTTTTCTTCTTTTATTAGTTTTGTAAGTGTCTATTTAATCTTTCATTTATCCTTGTAAAGTCAACCTGTTTTTTCAATATATTCTAATTCAGTTGATTTATTCAATATACACAAAACAACATGGTATTAGAGCATTTCTTCCTAGAGTTTTGTCTTATTCTACACTAGTTGCTCGATACCACTTTTGTCTGATCTTAGTATATCCATGCAAATTGCTACCTAGATTTGGTTTGGTTCAGTTGCTTAATTGACTTTGTTGTTTCATTTTTAGTCTTTGTTCTGTTTTTCAGATCTTTCGGGGTCTCTAATTTGTTTTGTGTTATGTTTTCAAATTTGCGTTCGTAGGTTCGTAAGTCTCTTCTCTTTCTCAAGTTGATCGTTCGTGGAAAAGTTTTTGTGGATCTCTATTTCTAGCCCATAAGTTCTTTTGTAGTTTCTATTTCTAGTTGTCCAGATCCGCTGTGATTTAATTCAAAAGTTTTCTTCAGTTTCAGTCATCTGGTGGTCATCAATCTACCCCTTGAGTTGATGGGAGGGTGAGTATTAAAAGTAAATTAGATTTTATTATAATAATAAATTTACTGTATTTCCCTTATCTATATTTTCCTTTCCAATATTTTTCCTCAATATGTTTGTGTCTATTTGATCTTTTGTCCTTGTAAAATCAAATTGATTATTTAATATATTTTGATTAAATTGATTATTCAATATATACAAAATCACAATAAAAATCACTTGTAATTTTATTAATTAAACTCTTAAATTTTTATGGGGGATTTATATTTGACTCTCCAGTAACAAATTTTTTAAAAATCATTTATGGATAATAGAAACATACATTTTGTTAATATGAGTAAAAAAGCGTTGACTTTTAAATATAATGTTAATAAATAAATTGAATTGTTTTCGATCACTTTCGTTTCACTGTTTTGTGAGGCTTGTGACTTGTGAAACGTCAAAATTAAGATCTTAGTTTCTAAATTTTCCTAATTAAATATTTTTTTTTACGCTTAATGGTTATTCAAATAAAGCAGTTTCTTAAGATAGTTAGTACGGAACGCCAAAAGGATTTAATACAATATAATTCATGAAGTAGTATAATATAATTAGACTTTTAAATTTGTATCTATTTAATAAGTATTTATTTGAAAATTTTTAATTTTATATTTTGATCAATTTTTAATTTAGAAAATCTAAAAAGTTTGTGTGTTTGGTAAGTAAGTCTATGAATTTTTTATTTTGTGTTTAGTAGGATCCTAACATATTCAATTTTTTTTTTAAAAAAAGTAATAGTTTTAATAAATATAAAATTGAATTTTATATTTACTAAGACTTTAAATTATTAATTTTTTGTTCCAAAAATTTGAAGATATGATGGATTGACCAACTTTAAATTATTAATTTTTTGTTCCAAAAATTTGAAGATATGATGGATTGGTCAAGAACCTATTATACATAAAATTAAAATTTATAAAAATTCATCTGATAATTTATAAATTTTAGGAATTTATTAGATATATATAAAATTAAAATTAAAAATTCAGAAAGTTATTATATATATATTTTTAAGGTAAGAAATAAAATGGAAATGAAGCTGAAAGTTCATAAATTTATGACTTTTTTTTGGTCTAGTTCGAGTTTTAAAACTTTTTTGTAAGTATGACCAATACCATCTTGTTTAAATGTATTTATTTGAATTGGAGTAGACGGATCGAGCCATGATTATATTTTATCATTGTTGTTGTTTTGAAAAATATGATATTTTTTATTTACTGTATATCATTTGCTTTTTTTCGTTAGATTCATAAAAAATATTCTTTGAATTATGGGTTGATTTAATTATATATTCTAAAGTTTGAAAATTTTTCATTTCAATCAATGAAGTTTGAAGGGGTTTTTTTTTCAATACAATATTTGAAGGCTTTTGGTGTTAAATTTGTGAAAAACAATTTGTATTTGCTTGTATGTAACTTAAAGCAAACAAATATAAACATATGGAAAGTAAATTTGAGGGTATTTATTAGGGAAAGAAATCATAAATGAAAAGATATAAAATTGAGAACGTGAGGTTGAAAAGAGGACGACCACAATAAATATACTTCACAAATGCGCATGTATTTGCGTATGCTGTTGGTTTGGAGGAATTTTTTTGGATAAAAATTGACACAAACATGCTAAATTCATGTTTGTTACACAACTTTCAAGACTTTGCTTGATAATAAGTTATTATTTTACTACATACTTTTTTTTTAAGGGGTATTTTACCCTTTTAAAATAATGGGTTTTCTTTGTTTCTTAATTTTAAATCGAGTTAACTAATCAATCAACTCATGTATATTAGTTTAGTAAAATCAATATAATTATTATTTCTATAAATCAACCAAAATTTATTGAAATATTTACTTGATTTATTTTTACAAACGAAAATTTATTGAATGAATAATACAATTACTTATTTACATAAATTATTAATTAATGGGCTAACAAGATCTTAAATATAGTTAATTAGTTAACTAGAGTAGTTAAATTAAATTAGTACAAAAATCGATCTTCAAAAATTATGATTGATTGCTTATTATTTATCATAATAGAATAACTGTTTATTTGGATTAATTCTACCACTTGAGTGATAGAAGTCTATCACAATTTATTGTAATAGACAGTGAATTTTTTCTATATTTGTAAATAATTTTATATTTTTTCTATTTATAATATTTTTTCTTAATTTTATTATATTTTTATCAATAAAATGAATTAAACAAGTATATGAATATCAAGTGATAGAAGTCTATCGCAATCTATTGCCAATAGACAGTGAAAGTTTTCTATATTAGTAAATAGTTTGACTCATTTGGCTATATTTGAAAACATCTCAAATTAATGTAATCAAGGATATTTATTAAAAATATTAAGGTTAAAATACAATTTTGGTCCTTGTACTTTGGAGTTTGTTCAATTTTAGTTCCTATACTTTCAAATATCTAATTTTAGTTCCTATATTTTTAATAAATCTTAAACTTAGTCCCTACGACTAGTTTAATGTGGATTTTTTTCATTACTTTTTATTTTTTTATAGAATTTTCACTATAAATTTTGAAAACATATTCACATATTGTATTTATTTGCATGAAAATTATTATGATTTTTTTAATCAATTTCGAGAAAAAAAATTAACTTTGAGGGACGAAATTTAAGATTTACTGAAAGTACCGGAACTAAAATTGAACATTTGAAAGTACATTGACTAAAATTAAACAAATTTCAAAGTACAAGTACCAAAATGATATTTTAACCAAATATTAATTAGTTAATTTTAGTATTAGTTATTTTAACCTAGTATAAGCATATACTAGTTATTTTAATTAGTTAATTTTAGTAACAGTTTCACGAAAAAAAATTATTTTAGTATTAGTTATTTTAACCTAGTATAAGCAAATATTTTTTAGAAAAATTATTAAAAATAGAAAAATTAAATATTAAACTATTTACAAACATAGTAAAATTTTATGCAATAGACCAAGATACTCTTAATATAATTAACTATCAAATTAAAGTAAGTATTTTAATATTAAAATTTTTGTTAACTAATTTATTAAAATTATATGAGGTTACTAGGATTAATTTCATAAAATAGTTACAAATTTACTTTGTTTTTTTTTTTTTTTTTTTTTTTTTTTTT
>QLSR01000238.1:1347722-1378420 GCA_031780015.1 Citrullus colocynthis | reverse complement strand
TTTTTTTTTTTTTTTTTTTTTTTTTTTTTTTTTTTCAAATTCTGTTAACATTTCTATCTTTAACCAAACGTAAGAATTTTTTATTCTCAACCATTTTATCCACAGGCATGTTATTACCATACATCAACCTCTAAGGATTATGTCCAAAAAAACTTAGAAAAAGAATAAAAATTTTAAAAAATAGTTTGGAGTATGATTCTAAGCATATATATAGGTCGTGCAATTGAACTTTATTGGAACACACAAATGTGTTAATAATCAAAATTCTATAGTATCTCAAAAAAGAACCGAAAGATTGAAAGTTGATGCAAAATGATAAGATTGTATTCAAGGCAAAGACTCGAGAATTCTTTTTGGGAATCCCAATATCCTTGTTGATTCTTAGGCCAAGTATCCCTTGTTGTTTGGCTTCCCCCTTTTTTCTGATACTTGTGTGCTTATAAATTATAACAATTATAACCACTATTGTTTCTTGTAAGTTCTTTGATCGTGTCTTCACACTTCACACCTCGACCTGGGAGGTCTTCTTCATTTTTATTTTTATTGTAATTTAATATTTTTAAAACAAATTCTAAAAAAAGAAATAAAATTTATATATGAAGTTATTTTACCTAAATTTCAAACTAATAATGACATCAATTTAAACTTTAAGTTTCGTTTGGGAATCAATTTAGAGTTGGATGTTCCCTTGTAATTCCAATCTTAAACAAATACAATAAATTTTCACATGTTTATAAAATTTTATTAAATATTTGTAGGGTAGGGTAGAAATTATGACATTAAGTAGATAATAATAGATTCTAATTAACATGATTTATTTTTATATACTTATTTTTCTTTACTTAGAAAGTTTCCACTTGATGTGTGATTCAAAAGTTTATGATATAAATTAACTTTTTTTCCCCTGTATTAATAGAGAAATATTTAACAAAAAGATATGTAATTATATAAAAGATTATTTAAATAGCATATATTCAATGTTATAATTCAACAAACATCAGATAATTTATTATTGAATATTTTTCTTTTTCCTTATCCTTCTACATTTATATATATAATCTAAATTTAAACTCTCACGAAATATTAGTTTACTTTTTGTTAGAAAATTAAAAGTATTTTTTTAAACTAGAAACTTTCTTTGAAGATTAACTATCTAAACATAAAATTTTTAAAAGAATTTATTATATTTAATTCTCTTACTTTGTGAACGTTCCTACTTTTTATTTTGATTTTTTTTTAGTGTAAAAATATATGTACTTAGAGTTAAAGATTCAAATATCTAATCTCTCATACTTCGTTTAGAATTTTTCTTTAGAAATAATTGATGACAGTTACAAATATAACTACAATAGTGTTTGGTAAATTTTAATTTTATCTAATTTAGATTACTCGATAGAAAATTAAGAAAAATAATAGTAATGAGAAATTGAAGCAATTAAATTTTGGAAATGGATACGACACAAATATATCAATATAGAATGATATCATTATAATATACTTATTTAAATGGCTAAGAAGATAACTTATTTTCAAGAATGCTAAATCTAGAAACTGGTATTTACAAGTTTTTGTACGTTAGATAAAATTGATTAATAAGTTATTTTACTAAGATTTTCAATCACTTTTTAAGGATGTAAAAACAATCTCAAACGAAATTGGAGTTAATCGACTATATTATGTTAACTCCGATTAATTGATCTACCAATGTAGGGCATATGAGTCCATATTTAACATTGACTCATATTAAAAAAAAAATAAAATGACCAAAAAATGCTTATGAAATCAAACTAATAAAAAGATTTTTTCTTTAGATTCTTTAAATGGAAATGAAATATTCAAAGACCACATAGTCCCTTTGGTTCAAGAAACTGACCAAAGACCCATTAAACTTTACAAAAGAAAGTAAAGATAGAGAGAGAGAGAGAGAGAGAGAGAAAAAATAAAAGGGAGTTGTTAATTGGATGGTGATTACCGGATACGCATTGTTCCATGGATTAGAAATTTAGAAAGGAGTGGTAAAATGCCATAAATGAAAAGTCCAGTATTCTCATGCCTTCACAATTTCCTGTTTTAATTCCTCCCAACACCCACCCCTCTCTTTCTCACTCCACATGTCCTCTTCTCTAAACTCTGTGGAATACTTCCTTCCCTTTCTCCTCTACTTTTTTTTGTTTTCTTTTTCTTTCTTTTGTTCTTCAAGTCTCTGGGAATCGAGTGGATGCTTGTAATCCGAAAAGCTTTCGTTTTCATTTCTCATCTGAGTTGAGATAGATTTAACTTAAAGATTTAAGAGAGAGAGAGAGAGAGAGAGAGAGAGAGAGAGAGAGAGAGGCTGGAATTGCTGCGACTGTTTGCGAAGAAAGTGGGACTTTTCTTGCTTAATGAACAAAGTTAAAAAAAAAGTCGGTGTTTTTATGTTTTGAGTTCCCTTCACGGGTTAGTTAAAAAGCAGAGGAAAGCTTCACTTTGCTTGCGGATTTTGGCTGAGTTCTCAGGTCTACGAGACAACGGCTTCGCATTTTACACAGCATTGACAACCAACACTCTCCGGACCTAAAACCAGAGACACTAAGAAAGAGAGAGAGAGAGAGAGAAAAAGGAAAAGAGGCAGATTCTAATTTTCCCTTGAGATTTGGTGTTTGAAATCCTAATATTAGAAAATCTTTCACACGTTTTTGAGGGGGTTTTTTTTTTTTTTTTTTTTTTTTTTTTTTTTTTAATCTCATTTTGGATCCTATTTTTTCCTCAATCGGAAAAAAAATAAAATAAAAGTTCTTATAAGGAAAAAGAAACAAGCTCCGATTATCTCTCTACTCTTTCTCGGTGCTCTGTTTTTCGGTGTGTTCTCCGGGAATCCTCTCTGCTTTTCAGGGTTGGGGGGAAGACTCTGAAAAATTCGTCTCTCTCCCTCTCCTCCAAAATTATTATGATTCTTGACAAAGGGTCAATGCAATCCAATTTGGGTTGCTTTCTCCATTGCACCACGCCGGTTGTCAATTCCCAATTCTTGCCCAAGGTTTGTTTGTACTCATTCATTTATTCCCCCATTTCCCCTTTTCTGCTTTGATTGATTTATTCATCCGTCTTTGCTTTAGAGTGAGATTAGGAATCTGAATCGTCTATGGCATCCATGGGAGAGAGAGAAGGTTGAATATTTCACCCTCGCCGATCTCTGGAATTCTTACGATGAATGGAGCGCTTACGGTGCCGGTGTTCCCATCGCCGTCAACAACGGCGAGACCCTTGTTCAATATTATGTTCCTTATCTCTCTGCCATCCAAATCTTCACCAGCAATTCCACCGCCAATGGTTTCAGGTACGGATTCCCTTTTCCCCAATTAAATTCTGTTTACCCATTTGTGATCATCGACCCAGAAACCCCAATTGAATGATTGTATTCAATTTTATGATCCATTGATCGTTTAAAGAAAACCCCAATTAATGAATCCGCCCCCCTTTTTTTGTAGGGATGAATGCGGTGACAGTGAAACAAGGGATTCGTTCAGTGATTCATGCAGCGACGAGAGTGAAAGTGAAAAATTATGGAGATGGGACGGAAGCTCATCGGAAGAAGGAGGAATCTTAGAGCAAGAAATCCCTCTGCATCTGAGTGACAGATTGGGATATCTTTACTTTCAATATTTCGAGAGATCAACTCCATACGGAAGAGTTCCATTAATGGATAAGGTAAAACTCAAAACCCCAATTCCCTTTTTACTTCTCTGGATTGTTCCTGTACTCGAATTTGGTAGTATAATATAGATGGTGTGGAATCATATGGATGTTGTTTTATTTATGCTTTTATGAGTTTGGCATCTACTTTTTTGACCTTCGAATATGATTGCTGAATGTGTGGTGTACCCACTTCTATATTCTGGTTCTGAATGGTGGGGATGTTTTTGTTTTAGATCAATGGATTGGCTCGTAGATACCCTGGCTTGATGACATTGAGAAGCGTGGATCTTTCTCCAGCTAGTTGGATGGCTGTGGCCTGGTCTCTATTTCTCTTACTCAGTTTCATTAAATTAAACAAACCCAGATTGTGATTTATTAATAAATAGGATTCAATTTTCAGGTACCCAATTTACCACATTCCAATGGGGAGAACCATAAAGGATTTATCAACATGCTTCCTGACTTACCATACACTTTCATCTTCATTTCAAGGTAAGAGTGTTTTTGGTTATGATGTGTTTAGATGGAGGGAATAATTAGAAACGGTAACTGTGTGTATATATATATATAGATATGGACGTAGAGGATGAATTTGAAAATGGAGAAAGGAAGAGAAAAGAAGGGGAAGGGATATCGCTGCCAGCATTTGGGTTGGCCACATACAAGATGCAAGGAAACGTGTGGATTTCTGGTAATTATGGGAGGGACCAAGAAAGAGTAGTGTCTCTATTGAGCGTGGCAGATTCTTGGCTAAAGCAACTCAGGGTCCAGCACCACGATTTCAACTACTTTACTGGCATTCGTCGTGGCTAAAACCAAATTCCCCTTTTCTTTTTCAAAAAGGTTTCATTTTTTAACCACTCCTAAAAAGACAAAAAATTAAAAAAAGAAAAACCGACCCATCCATTTCCTATGGATTGATTGACCTCTTCTAAAAAAAGAAAAACCAAAAAAAAAAAAAAAAAAAACAAAAAACAAAAAAACCAAAACATCCTCCTTTCGGTTGGGGTTTGTACCTGCTGCTTTTCTGCACTCAGCCTATGGAGAAAGGAAAATTCTTCTTCTTCTTCTTCTGTGGTTTCTTTCAGAGTGTGACCGAGGATTTTAACTTCATCTCAGCCGCATCCATGCCTGAGTTTTTATGTTGTATGACTTTTTTTTTTTTTTATCTTTTATTTTGCTTAGTGGTTGGGTGCTTGTGCATAGAAAACTACTGACTGACTACTACTCATCAGGCTTGTTGAAAGGGAGAGGGAAATAGAGTGATCTTTGAGATCAGAGAGAGAGAGAGAGAGAGAGAGAGACGAGACAGAGACGAGACAGAGAGAGACCTTAGAACTGTGACTTATTGAATCATCAATTGTTATGTTTCTCTCTCAACTCTGATACATTTTCCATTTCACAAAAATATACAAAAGAAAACCCGAAAAGAAAGAAACTCCCTTTGAGAATGGTTATACTCACTCTACCATCATTTTTCTCTTGTTTATTTATTTGTTTTTTGCACTGATTTCTAGAAGTTAGGAACGCAACATTACCTCTAGAAGGCTAAAATGAGATCAATCCATAGTAGAAACAAACAATTTATGAGATTTGATGAAATCAAAGACGAAAATCAAAATGGAAATTGTTGGCAATGGCATTGAAGTAATGAATGAATGGAACCATAGGAGAAAAGAAAATGGGAGATATTGGGGTCCATAGAAAGCAGTGATGGGTTGAAATTGATAAGAAAGGATGTTGAGAGGATGTTGAGTGTAGTACAATGTACATGTGGACGCGGCTTCTATTTCAACTTAGGGATTTAATGCTCAACTTTATAACTATTTCCATTTAATACTCGCTCTAACATTTAAACTTCTTTTAAGGTTTTCAATGTGTCATTAAACACTTACAAATATTACCCCAACCTTTGTCTTTGGTGATTCTTAATTCTACTTGTGGAGATTATAGAGATTGTAAGGGTAGTAAAATTGAATTATGATATGGATCACGTTTACCTTCCAAAATTCTTTTGCTTAGTCACAAAAATGTGGAAAATGAGTAACTTTATATAATTAGTAAGTTTTGTAATCATGTTAAAAGATAAAAAGCGCATTTAATGTTTATTGTTTAATCTCTAAAATTGGGTATGGTTGATGACATTAGAAATTAGGTTTATCTCATCCTAATGCCTTGAAGCAATTAATATCTCACAGCAAGTATTAGGTTTTTAATTGGATTCCCACATCTTCAAGTCTTCACTTTATGTGAGTTTTAGGTGGTGTTGGATTTAACTTTTTAAGTGTGTTTTGAAGAAAAATTAAAGATATTTGACAACCACTCAAAATAACTTTTAAATAAATGAGTATATGAAATAAGTTGGTTTAGAATAAACACTTGAAATCAACTTTTAGAAAAATGATGTTGGAGTGTTTAATGGATAATCTCTCCATAGTTTTATAATGTTTAAAATTACCAGAGCGCCCTCAAAAGTCATCTATCTTACTTTTACTATGTTGTCGCGGTTACTATAATTTTCCATCAACCAACTCCAGACACCATCACTAGTGACCACCTCTAGCGGCCAACTCCAACCACCTCTTCCGACGACCACTACCGCGGGCCAACTCTGGTGACAACCATTAATATAAATTATTAGTTCATAGTATTTTATAGTCTTCATTTATAGCAATTTGACATAAATAAACAAAAAAAAAAAAAAAACTTTTTAGTGTACAACAAATCAAACAAACTTGTATATAAAACACTTTTGAAAAAGAGTTGTAAAACACCAAAAGAATTTAAATGAAAAATGATTTTTTTAAAAATATTTTTTTTCCAAGTCAATTTAAACAGATCCACAAATGATTAAGAGGTGACATAACACATGATTTATTATTATTATTATTATTATTATTATTATTATTATTTTTATATAGAAAACATGCCTTCTTTAATGTAGTGCCAAACAACAATGGTATACCCACTTTATAAGTATGAACATAGAGAAAAATGAAGCCCTCCAACTTAATCATCCACATACTTGCATATTGAGACAAGAGTAAGAAACTTCCTTATCATATCTCAAAAGTGAAGCCCCACAAAATTAAACAACGCATAATCTATTTAATGATATTGATGACTTTGGTGTCCCAATACCCACAAGCATCACTACCACCAACACATGGGTCACACTTTCTTTTACTCCTTTCTACTAAAAACTAAATTTTCTCTCTTAATTTTTTAGGATTTGTTTCAAATATTATACCACTAATTTTTGAAAACATTCATTTTTTTTTCTTTGAACTAATTTGAAATTTGTTAAAAAAAAAAAAATAGTGGTTTTCTAATTTGTATACAACCGTTTCTACACCATTTTCATTACTAATTTTAACAAAAAAAAAAAAAACATTTTTTTTAAACAAATTTCAAAAGTTCAAGGTTGAAAATGAAACTTCTTAAAGTCTAGAGACATAACTGAAACTAGGGGTGATCATCCGTTAGTAGAAGTTTTAGACATCGCCCATGATTTTCAACTTCCCGATTTGTGTACGTCTAAATTAATGTGCTTTTTTTTTCTTTGTAAGTTTTTATATTATATGTAATTTTGGTTGGTTCAAATTTCTTTGGGTTCATCAACTGATCGGTCGATCCTGACTAGGATACGTATTAAATCAACTGGTCCTTCGATTGATATATGTAGTAAACTAACCAGATTTGGTTGATTTTAGTTGGTCAACAGTCTTCCTTACTCACCACTAATCGAAACAAATTCCAAAACTCAATCAATATATTGTCTAATTCAAACCTTTCTATGTGGTAAAAAAACATTCTATTTTCCTAACAAAATAATATTTGTAAGAATGAGAAACTGTAAAAAAGAAAAAGGAAGCAGCATGCATCTTAATTCTTTTTCTGCCTATATATGTATGTATGTGTATGCCTTATTCACATAGTTCGAATATTAGATCTAGAAAGATATTATTTAATGTTTTCTCAAAAAAAAAAAAAAATTTAATGTGCATTTTCTTTCATGGTGAAAATATAAAAGTCCTGAGACATTTAGGACATAATAAATTGTGTGTATGAAACGTATCTTGGTCAATATATTATTGTTATTTTGGTATGCATATTAATTAGATGAGGGGCTATATATGCATAATCTTAGTGCATTTCTGTAACACGTTGATATAAGTACTTATTACACATCCAGATTAGGTAACCCTCATTTTTATACCATTACTCAATACATGTTTTTATTTGTAGATGCTTTTTTTTTTTTTTAATCTTTTTTGATTTTGTGACAAAAAAATTTTGGAAACTACATTTTCATACTTGCAATATATCAAAACTTTAAAATAAAAAATTACATTAAATTTCTTTTAAAAAAAATTGAAGAATTGTTTCCTATTATAAAATTCATTTCGTTTTTGTTAAATTAAAATATCTATAATATAAGAGAAGTTATTTTAAATAAATATCATAGTCTATCTGCGATAAATAATAAAATTTTGCTATATTTGTAAATATTTTGCTTCTTTTTTTTTCTATATTAATTATAAATTGTATGATATTGTAACATAATAATCTGCATAATTTATAACATAAAACGCACATGTTCGTAGATTAACTAATAATAATCAAGATATTTTAACTATTGTTTTGAAATCCACTATCAAACATATATTAAAAAACAATGAAAACATAGAATACAATTTTGTTAATTTTTTTTATTCCAAATTTATGACTTTAGATTTCTTATTATATATGCAATCTAAATTTTATCCGTTAGCATTATGATTTATTTAGGGAAAAAAGTTATTGTTCCCTTCACTTACTTTATCCAACAGTTGTAGCACTTAGTGAATATATGTGGCAGCTGCATGTAAAAACTGATATTTTATATTCTATTATGAAAGAAAGAAGATCTGCAGATTGAAATCTTATATTTTATTTGAATTAAGAAAGAAGATTTGTGGATTGAGTTTAAGGCATTTGCATATATATAATATATTTTGACCCAAAATCATACATCATCAATGGCTTAGCATGTCCTATATACTGATATCCAGCTTTTACTAGTGAGGAAACTAGTGGTATTACGTTTAATTCACTCATGATTTATTATTATTATTATTATTATTATTATTATTAATCACTTTAATTATGTTAATCTATTTCAATTTAGTAACTGACGTAGAAGCATAAATATCTACTTAATGACAGATAAATGACTATCTATTATTATTGTAATCAATGAAAACATATAAGTTCATTAGCTCAACTAATTGAGATGTACACATCCTCAATTATATATATATATATATATATATATATATTTTGTTAGGATGAACAAAATGAAAACAAGAAAAATAATTATTAAGATATGGTTTAGGAATTAAACAGGATGTAAAATTTGAACTCAACTTTCAGCCCAAGACTCCATCCTTCACATTATATGTTATTGTAGTTAGAATAATTGCAAGGTAAAAAATAGAATCATATTAATTTGTACATTATCCACTGAATAATTCTCAAGTTGACAAAGAGAATGGTGGTTTCAACATTTAAACAAACCTGAACATCACATGTCAAAATAAATAATATGAAATAATGCAACAAAGTAGGGTGATAAATTAGCCACAAATAAATAAATAAATAAAAGAGAGAAAGAAAGAAAAATAAACAATAAATGATTACCAAATTTCAAATGAGTCTATTGGTATTCAATTTAGATTTTATCTTATATTTTTAGATTCATTCAATTCATCAATATGTATTTACTAGATAACTTGAATTCGGTTTCTAAAAATTGTTTTTAGATTTTTGTAATTTAAATAGTGTAAATTTTAAGAATAATATTTTTATGTTTTTATTATATTTAAAATTTGAATTTTTAAAATTTAAAATGTAAAATTACGTTAAATAAACAAAAATATTTAAAAATATAGTTTGTCATGTTATAAGTTCAATTCATCTTTCTTAAAAAAAAATATGTATTTATAATGTATTATAAATTATATGATATTACAAAATAATAATTATATAATTTTTAACATAAATCATAGTTATAAATAAATTAATGATAGTTTATTGTTAACTAAATATTAGTAGGTAACTATCAAACATATTTTAAATAATTGTTTAAATTAGAATTCAATTTATGAATGTGTTATCAAACAAATATATAAAAATATGAAATACAAGTTTGTTTTCATAAAATTCTTTATTTTCAAATTCTCTACCAAATCAACAATTACAAATTCAAGCATGCAAATTTGGTTTAGCTAGCCAAGCAACAAAAATAGGAAAATAAAGAAAGAAATTGAATAAAACAAAGAATTGTGAATAGAGATGTCCATTTATCCCACGGGGCCCTGTCTCGAACGGAGCGGGGAATCTCCAAATACAAAAATATGAGGGAGTGAGTGGAGATTTTTTTTCTCTCATTTACAAATGGGAGCCGGGGATGGAGAATCTTGCCCCGAGTCTCTGCCTTGCTCTAGATTTTATTTAGATCATAATGCTAAATATATTATACATATATGAAGACTTTGTTAGGATAATTGTCGATGTTATATGATTATATAAGCTTAAAACTTTTTTTTTTACTTTAATTGCTTAGATGTTGTAATATTTAAGATAGGATGTTCTAATTGTTGAATTCTAATTTTTATAAATTATGAGAATTTAGTATTTTAATTATATTTTTTTTCAAATGGTATATGTATTATTGTTTTATTAGAAAAATTGATAATGTTTTATTGGAATAAAAATTGTAAAAGAAATGCTTCGATTAAAGAATTGTTGAAAAATATATTTTATTGAACTGAAAAAATTGAATAAAAATGTTAAAAAGAAACTTTTCCCTACCAGGAAGATCTCGGGGGAAATCCCTGACCGGATGAACTCCTTAGCCCAGAACTCACGATATTGTTTTGTCAGCCCATAGTCCACCAACTGTAACTACCAATTGGGCCGTAGTAGCCCATTTTATAAGCTACACCGAAACTACTTGACATCAGAATTGGCCTAAGTGGAATGTCTAATTTTGGATACGGTACGTCCAATTTGAAGAATGGCTAAATGCATTTGATTTTTATAAAATAGCTGACTGGTTTTTTTTTTTTTTTCTTTTAGAAAATTTTATTTATTGAAATCTTCAAATTGGGATGGGGCGAAAATACTCTTAAGTGAATTTTCACTTTTTAACTCAACTCAAATTAATTTAAACTACATGTATAGGGAGATTCAAACACCTCATGATTTATAATACACTTGTATGTCAATTGAGGTATGCTTACCTTAGTTTCAAATTTGTTTCCTTCCTAATCAACAACTAAAAACATGCATAGAGGCTTACAAAAAATGGTGGGGTCAAAAGTGATGGTTTTCGAATAAACACGCAAATAAAGATGACGCTTTAGATAAGTTGTGATGTGCATGTATATTTGTAGTCACACCTATAACTACGTATAGGTAGGTATAAAATATAATATATATATATACCCTCATTTAACAGGATATCAATAATTTATAAACACTAGTTATAAATACGACAAAAATATGAGTATACATACTCTCATTTAACATGATAATAGTAACTCATGCAAACCCTAGTAAAAATGGTACTCTAGATAACTTGTGCATATATATTCGTAGTTATACTTATAACTAGATATGCATAGGTAAAAGATGTGATGTACATATAGACATATACCCTCATTTAACATTCATATAAGTAACTCCTAATCCGTGAGCATTAGACAAGTTTTATTACAAAATTGAGAAAAATTAGCAAATAGGCTACTTGGTAAATTTATCAAGCAAAAAATAATTGACATTAAATTTCGACAAAAATGCTAATAACAACAAAACCCTTAAGAAGCCCATGGGTGTGTAGATATTTATAGTACTCTATATATTTATAAACACATTAATAAAAATAGTACGCTAGATCATTTTTGGTATATGAAGATATTTTATAGTTACACTTATTTATACTATATATAAAAGGTAGTATAAGAGAAGGATCTTTGTCTCTCCATTTTGCCTCTAAGTTTAATTAAATCTCTAATTTACCTTTTCTAGATGGGACACAACTCTTTTTGAGTATAATGTTTGTTGAGTTTAATAGGTGCAAATGTTGCAACTCTTCGAAATGAGGCATGATTATTTAAATGCATATGTCTTTTGAGTCCAACATGTACAATTGATATCAAGGGATTGCGACTATCACAAACTCAATGGAGGTAGTTACATATCGAACTATTGCATTTTTTCACTTATAGGATGAGATGCATGTGTACAATAATAATAGTAATAAATACCTTTGTTTACAATGTTAAAAAATGACTTAAAAAAGTTAGTAGAACAAATGATTTTGTTTTCTTTTTTATAAATTGTAAGTAAGTTTATAAAATCGAGTTTAAAAATTTTTAACACAAGAAAATTTATAAAGAAAAAACATATATTTTGGAGAAAAAAAAGTGATTAAAATTTTCAAATAATGAAGATGGACAAAAATTTGATAGAGAACATTTTGAAAAGGAAAATAAAGTTAGAAAGAGTAAGAAAATTTTTAAAAGATAAAAAAATACAGATAATTAAAGATTTTTTTTTTTCTTTTAACGAAAAGACTAGAAAAAAATGGGAAAAGTTAAGCTACTTATCACCAACCTTCATCTCCCATTGTGAGTGTTGAAACCTTCTTAAAGATTTAAATTTTTGAAACCTCTACTTATCCCTACACTCTACAACTAAGTTGTTGATATTCGAAGGAAACGATGCATTTATAACCACCAAGGTACCCATTTTATATATATATTAAATTAAATTTTTATTTTTTTATGATGAACTTTGCCTTATGAAAAATTGTAGTTCGAATATAGTTATTATCATTTTTCGGACAAACAACAAATCAAATCATGTCTTCGATTAGAAACAAAATCAAATAGAATGGTGAACCAAAATTTGTTGGAGTTGGTTGATTTTATTTTTTTCTTATTATTATTTTATTTTGTTTGTTTGTTTTAAATCTACATGTCATTAGTGGTTAGATGCGATTGTCAATATCTATATAAAGAGAAGGAAAAACATTTCATTTTCATCTTTTGCAATCTTAGTTGCTTTAATTTTAAATAAAAATATTTAAGTGCAATTCACGTTGCATCCATCTCTATGCAACTCATCTAAATATTTAATTACAAAAGTTCTCATGTGATAATTTTTTTTTCTAAAAGTATTTTGTTATTTTTTAATGCATAAAGATAGATATGACAAGTACATAAAACTATTTGACATCTTTCATTTTGGCTATCTATTTTTTAGCCAAAAACAACAATTTCCATCATAATCTGGGACTAACCAATAGGCCCTAGCTTATTTAATCATAATGACCCATCTCATTGATCAAAAGTTTGACATAAGTTCATTCTATTCTCAATTCAAATTGGGCTCAAAGTCAAAGTTGGATCCAAAGTCAAACCATTTACAAGAAAATTTGTAGGATTTTCCACAAAAAAATTTAGGCATATATTACATAAATTTCTTTTACATTTAATTTTTTACAAAAATGATACGATGTGCTGATTAATTTCACTAATGTTATGGTCTATTTACTAATAAGGCCTTCTCTACGTTTTTATACAAAATAAAATAGAAAAAGTAAAAAAGAAAAAAATAATTCCTCCCTCATCCATGCACCCATTAAGGGATTTAAAATTAATTCCCATAAAATTTTAGAAGGAAAAAATCTTCTTTTCTTTTTTAGTCAAGAATTGCAACTTCCTTCTTCATTCCTCCCTGTCAACATGCAAACTAGGGTTATAGGGAAAGGAAATTGCAACTTCCTTCTTCTTTCTTAGGTCGAAAATTTTCGACTCCTTCATCGTTTCATTAACATGAAAACTAGAGTTCTAAAGAAAAAGGTATATTTCGAAGAAAACAACCGACTCGCTTTGTTCTTCTAATACATTCAAGATATATTTCCTATTCTATTTTGTTACTTCTTTGAATCTCTTTGCTTCTTTATCGACTTCTTGTAGAAAATTTTTAATTTTAAACCATCTTGTTCGGATTTTGTATGGACCATGGTAGATTTTCCTTAATTTTTTTCATCTACTCTTAAGAAGACACACTCAAATGATTTTGATTGTTTTGAGAATTGAAAATGTTTGATTGTTATGATTGTATATTTGGATTTTTTATTTTGCTCAAAAGCTCTAGTGTATCGTTTCTATTTTATATGGACCACAGTAGTTCTTACAATTTTTTTCTCTTCATCAACCAGTAAGATGACACATGCAAATGATTTTTCTTTTTATTTATTAAAAATATGTAATTTTGATGCCTGTCTATATCCTAATTGTTTTAAATAATAATATAGATAATTTTGGTATAATGTATATATACTCTAGTTTATATATTGTTTTCAAAGTTTGTGTAATTTTAGTAGGTTCATAAATATGTAGCTATATACATAAGGTGATATACTATAAATTAGTAATATGTATGTACACTGTTGTTATTGGATGTGGTGTTGTATTGTACACTTTTTAATACACCGTGCAAAAAAATTTGTATTGTATTTTATACTTTTTAATATATGTGATATACAATTGTTGATCTGATATATAATATTATATAAGAATTAATGATCATTTATTGGATTCTGATATATAATATTATATAAGAATTAATATACTCTAGTTGTTTTGTAAGTTAGATAGCTCTATGGTTCTTATAACTAAAATTGTTGATTCTTATGTTTGTATGTTTGAACACATTTTTTTTTTTTTTTTTGTCTACGAAAAGAACTCATATGTAAATCTTTTTATTTTTGAGAACTGAATATTTGTTATTGGTAACCTTGAATATAATCTAGTTATGTTGTTAATTTCAAATGTATATTGACATGTTCTAATGTACATTATAGGAATTGAGTTATCTACTTTAGCAGTCTTGAAAACCACTGCCATAAGTATGTAGCATGTAATATTTGATATACGCTCATTGATATTATATATAAACTTGTTAAAGAATTGACTGTTATTGGTTAGGTTCTTAATATATACTAGTTCTGTTATATTGAATTGTATATATTCATATAGTTTGGGGTATCACTGTCTAATACATGTATATTATTGTTTAAATATAGCGTTGTAGAGATTTTTGTTACTAATACATTGTTATTGTATATATTGCATTCAAAACTTACAAGATGAAGGATAGTTACCTTAACTGAGACAAGTGAAACAAGAAAACGTAGGAGTGCCAACATCATCAGACTTTTATGATCACTTACTTGGAGACATGGATAATAATTTTATTCCCGCTAATCACCTTTCATGTACAGATTTACTTCTCCTAATTCCCTTGTCTATTGATCTTTCTTGTATTGATGTTGTTTAGTGTACTTCTACCTATATTATATGTACAGATGTACTTTTATTATTAGAACAATATATTACCTATATGATGTAGTACATGTGTAATTAATTAATGTATGCAATATATTAATTAATTTATGAACGATATACCTTATAATATATTGCATGAATTTAAACAATTTTTTTTTGATGCACACTCTCTCCGTATATGATGATCATCAAATATCTAACATATTATGTGTACATTAGTTTACAACAAAAGAAAATGATGAAAAAAATACACATTTTATATATGCAATTGAATGTTTTGTGTGACACATTATACTTTAATCATATGCTATCTCTAAAATATTACACTTGAACATACTCATGTATATACATAATATATAGAACCATATCACTTATATCCATAACTATATTCAGCACCAATGTTCACAAAAGCTATTGAAAAATCGCAAAAAAAAAAAAAAAAAAAAATAAAAAAAATAAAAAAAAAAAAAAAAAAAAAGTAATAAATGTAAATGACTAGATTAAAAAAATTGGCAAAAATGATTAAGAAAAATATCGATCTTGTTAATTAAGGAAAAATACACATGAATCACACCCCTACTATTCCGGAAAAAATAAATATCATTAATCCATTAAAACAAAAAATGAATGTTTACGCAATAGAAAGTTAAATCCAAAAAGTGGCTTAATAAGGAAATAAATAATAACTCCGAAAATATTAAAGTATTTGAGAAAATGGTTAGAATTGTCCAAAATTATAGCCAAAAATCTTAAATGAAATAATTCAAAATTTAAGATATTTATGAAATATATAGCCTAAAGAGGATTTTTTATGTAAAAATTCCAATTTTGTATCTATGTTATATGTTATCTATAAATTTAGGTCCCGTTTTGTAACTATTTCGATTTTTGTTTTTGTTTTTGAAAATTAAGCCTATAGACACTATTTAGTACTTAATGTATTCTTTTGTTATCTACTTTTTACTAATAGTTTAAATATCCAAGCCAAAATTTAAAAACTAAAAAAAATAATTTTTAAAAATTTATTTTTATTTTTGAAATTTAACAAATAATTCAACTATTGTATTTAACAAATGCAAATAATATAAAAAATAAAAGAAATAAGTTTAGTTTAAAAAAAAAAAGAAAGAAATGGCAGGGCCTCAGTATTTTAAAAATTTTTCATTTATAAAATCTTTTGGACTTTTTTGTATATCATTTACCGTCTTTTTTTTCTTTCCATCGTTCCCATTTTTTAAAAAAGAAACAATAAGAAAATAATAAATTTGTGTCAGATTCTAATTTTAATAATTTTAATTTTGCTAAAATTTCAAATCATTAAAATTTGTTCCAATTGAAGATGTAATTACTTAATTTTCTTTAGAAAAAATGGAATTGCTATTGACCACAGCAATTGAATTTGACATGGTAACCCCCTTTTTTTTTTTTTTTTCAATTTCTAATTTTATATTGTAAAAATAAATGAAAGAAACCAAAATTTAAAAAGTATACAAATACTGATCAAAATTAAAAGAAATATAACTTTTTAAAATAAAAAATAGATATTTATATCTAAATTGTTAAACATATTTCTTTTCGAACTTTTTTTTTAGGGGGTTATAATTCTGATTTCGTTGGTTTGTATGAGACACAACCCGAATAATGACATCCCACACACACTAAAAATGCTTACATTTATACTAATTTCTATTTGAATTATGTTTATTTTGTGGAAAATAAATTAAAAGTAAATATTTGTGTAATTAAATTATCCATAAACACTACCAATATAGTTAATTTTGTTTGGGAACACTTTGACTTTATAAAGATCCAAAGTACAGAAAATGATAGGCCTATCACTTAACCGTAGAAAATTATAGAATTTTTGAAAAGTAGCATTTCAAACCATCTCCCAATAACAGTTTCTCTATACCCAGTAGTAATGTCTACTGAAATATGCGATTATAGAATACCTTTAAATCATTATTTTGCATATATATATATATATATATATATGAGCCTACTCAACTAAAAATATACAATATCTTAGCGACTCAAAGATTTGTTGTTCGATTCTTCCACCTTTATTGTAGTTAAACAAAGTTAAAAAATCAAGCACATATACATATACAATTATTAACTATATTAATCTTCCAAAGTTTAAATTGAGCATATATATATATATACACATGAGACCTTCATGATTAATTATTTGGTTGTTAGCAATATTATTTCAACTGCTTATCACATTCCAACTCAATTAGGAGCATGACTCATTAAATGAGGTAGTTATACCCATGCCAAGGTTCAAAAGTCTCATTATTTTGTGCATTAAAATATGTATTAGTCAGAATCAAATGATGATAATATTAGAAAAATGGAAAAAAGGACCTTTCAATATATCTCAATCTCACCTGTCTACTAATGATAGAAATTAATTATTGATTCATCACTAATTTGCATCTATCATTGATTTAGTGATAGATTTTTTATTAACCAACACAAAAATGGTACATTACTAATAGACAAACGTTGAGGTAAAAAAAATTGCATAAGAATATATAATTAGGAGTGAAAATCTTTGCAAACTATATTTCTATGTCACAAATTTACAGATATGACAACGAATTTTTTGCTCATATTATAATCTTCCTTTATAAACATTTCATTATCATCCATTTACAACTCCAAAGTTTATGAGGGGAACTTATTGATGGGATAAATGGGACATACAAAGATCAAATCATATAAATATTTGAAAGAGGACCCAAATTGTAAAAGACGAAGAATGAAGGTGGAAAGTTTGTAAGGGGGAAGTTATTGGTGGAATAAGTTGGACAAACTCAGATTCACAAATCACAATGGATAAGCTTCAATAATGGAAGTTAAAGCAGGAAGGGGAATGAGTCTGTAGCGAGGGAAACCAGCTTCTTCAAGTATTGTCTTCCACTCCTTCTCTCTTCTTTCTTTTCCATTTGTATGCGCCAACATTAGCAGATCGAAGTAGAATCTTGTGTCATCAAATGCCCCTTCCCCATCTTCATTCAACACCACTTCCACGATAATCACTTTCCCCGTTTTCTCCGGAATCGCTTTCTTGCAATTCACCAGAATTCTCACGCACTCTTCGTCGTTCCAATCGTGCAATATCCACTGCGATTCACCGATTCCAAATTTAGACCACCATTTTCAAACCCTTTAATGAAAGAATCAATCAATCAATCGCTTACCTTCATAAAAATGGCGTCCGCTTTGGGAATGTCCTCGAACATGTCTCCTCCGATGTGGGTCACTCCTTGATAGACCGGCGCGGTGCTGACCACGTGTGGCAGATCGTAATTGATGCCTTTGATGTGGGGGAAGGCTTTGACGATCTCGGAGACAGAGCCCCCGATTCCGCCGCCTACGTCGGCGAGTGAGTGAACAGAGTTGAACCCATCTTGGTAAACAGAGAGGATGGCCTTCATGACGACTTTGGAAGTGGAAGCCATGGCGTCGTTGAAAAAATGGTTGAATTGGGGGTTTTGGGAAGCGAAATCCCAAATGTCAAGGCCGTTGGCTATTTGGAAAGGGCTTCCGCCTTCCTTAACGGCCTGAGTGAAACAGAGCCATGGGTTGACCATCCATTGGTGAAGCTCCGAGAAGACCATGGGAGCGAGGGTGAGAGGGGAGTCTCGAAGGAGCCATTTGGAGGAGTGGGTTAGACCGTAGAGGGTGTCTCCGCCGTCGGATGGGTGATGAGCGGCGAAGATGTTACGACGGACTAACAACCTCATGATGCGAGAGAGGTAGGAGATTTGTGGGGAGGAAGAGGGATTGGAGGCGGCAATGGAGGAAGCAATCTGAGAGAGAGAGATGGGAGAGCCATGGGAGTTGATGATATCGGGTAACTCAAGTTCGACGGCGCATTTTAGGGCCATTGAATCGGCAAAACAGAGCATGTATTTCCATATCTCTGCTTGGCCTTCAAGTAGTGCCTCTGCTTCTTTTGTATGGTTGCTTTCCATCTCTCTATCTCTGGTGTGGTGGTTTTGTTTTGTAAGGGAGAGATGATTTGTGATTTATAAAAGGAAATGGAGTTGGTGTGATGTAATAGGGCCGTGAGGGTGACATTCACAAAGGGCTGCCAACATATATATATGATTTGTTTTTATGTCGTTGCTTGTTTCTCGAAGTAATATTTGGGTGCATCTCATAAAATTATTAATTTTATACGTTTATTAATTAGTTGCCACATTAACGTCATTTCAAAAGTAGTTTGGAGTTTATTAGCACTCACAAATATTTATGAAGGTAAATTTCTAGTATAAATGGATGATTATAGTATCTGTAATACTAGAAATATTCTAAGTGCAAGCATTGTATTATTTATTTATTATTATTAATAATTTGCAATTCACTCCTATCGTACAAGATAAAAGTTTTAAAAATTATTGAAGGAAAAAAAAAAATTTGTCATACAACATAGTGAGGTTTGATGACTAAAGGGATGACAAAAAGATGAACGCAAACCATCCTACAATTAACTATTTTTTTCAACGTCCATTATGAAAGGGTATTTAAGTAATTTTACTTTGGATGTATGTACACAAATTAATTTATATTTATTTTAGAAAATCTTGCCATTTTTCATTTCTTTAAGTTGTTATAAATTTGACTTTTATTTAGATTTGAGTGTCTCGTTGAATAGTTTGAAGTTTATTGAGTTATTATAAACAATATCCAATGGTATAATTGAATTTAATATTAAAGAAAAAGAATTAGGAAAGCAAATGTACTTGATTGAAAAAAATTGATCTTCCAAATATATTTTTTAAACTAAATCTTCTACACATGTGTTCTACATAATTGTTCTTTTTAAAATTTAATTTTAATAATGATAATAATATACATATTGTTAAAATTAGTATAATTCTTAAAATATAAAATTAAAAGTAGATTATTATTAATAATAAAAGTTTTACAGTAAAATATTACATGCAAATATCTTCAAAATGATCTTTAGTTTATGTATGTGTGTATATTTATAATTTTCGACATAATTGTTATGTTTTCTATCTAATCTAATATTCAAATTGACGATTAATAATCAATATATTAATTATTATTAATAGATATTTTATGACTTGTTTTTATACATGTAAATATATATATTTTCTTTTTGTTTGCGTTAAAAAAATATATGATCTGTTACTTTAAAAACACTTCATTAAAAAACATTGAAAATACTATTTATCTAGGTAAACTAAAAGAATATTTAAAATTAACCTTTCACAAGTTTAGTTTTAAATATTAAAATTAACATGAAAGTAAAAAAGAAACGAATAATCCTATTAGATTGATAAGATTAAAAAAAAATTAATCAAAACTGTATAAGAAAAAGTACAAATATAATTAATAACAGTATGAGAATTATTGTAGATGAAATAAATATAAAACTGTTTATAAATATAATAAAATTTACTGTCTATCAACACTAGACTTCTATTACTAATTGACGAAATTCTATCGCGGTCTGTTACAGTAAAACTCTTTTATATTTGTAAATATTTTGATTTATTTTGCTATATTTGATATTACCATCAAACAAAATCTTAAAACATGTGCAGAAAAATAAGTAATCATGCATTTACAATTTTCTCTTTAAATGATGTGTTTATCTTTCATTGATATTTATGGATCAAGACACGTAGATCAAATGACATCCAATTGCACACAACACAATTTTACAATTCATATATGTTTAGAGAAAGTTGTATAGTAACAGAAGAAAGCGCCTTAATATAAACGGGGAAATATTAATAACTTATAAAACTTTTGAGATTTTATTGATTTTGGAATGCCAAAAATATTAAAAATTGTAGCTTTCTAAACAATGTAATCATCCAAAAATATTAGAGATTGTAATTTTTTATACGAGAAAATTAATTAACACTCATATCACAATGATAAAACTAAAATGTTCTAAATTTAAATTTTAAAAATTGTAACATACATAAACTTTAAGAACAAACAATAATTATTATAAAATAACTCGAAAAATAGAAAAGTTGATCCCTGTGGTGGAGAATATTTGATCGAAGCATCTTTTTATCTTTTTGGTGCTTAACACTACCTTACATTCATACAAACTATTTAGAATTTTGGGAGAATAATTGAGATATGACAAAGAAAGGAATTAAGAAGAAGAGACTCAAGCTTTGGGGAAAACGTGTTGGATTTTTTTTTTTTCTTTTTTTACAAAAGTAACCTCCTTGTTAAAAAATCTTACTTTTCAACTTTTAAATCGGGAGCTCCACATAAGGAAAATTTAATTTTGACCCTCATTCAAGTGCCTCAATTTTTACATTTAACCAATCACAACTTTTATTACCCAACTTCAATTTTAAAACTTAAAATTTCAGTTTTCTATATTGTTTGTCTTATGTTTTTGGCAAGTTTCACCAATAATTGTGATAGATTTGTTGTAATATTTAAATAAAAAATTGAAAAAAGAAGTTTCGTTGAGATTTTTCTAAATTGAATGGTGAATAAAAAATTTTAAAAAAGCTTAAACTATCCCCTATGAAAATTCTTGTAAGTTTAATTGTAATTGAATTGATTGGAAAAAAAAAAAAATCTAATGCTTAGGGGAATTGAAATTGGTTAACTTAAACTAGCTACGCTTAAGTTTTAAAAAGTGGAATTGGTTTAAGTTGGAAAAAAATGAAATTTCCTAAAAAAAATTGAACTAAGTTTAAACTTACAGGAAAAAAATTGGAATTGAAAATTGGTAAAAAAAAAAAAAAAAAATGAAAATGAAAAAAAGTAAAAAAAAAAAAAAAAAATGAAAATGAAAAAAAGTAAAAAAAAAAAAAAAAAATGAAAATGAAAAAAAGTAAAAAAAAAAAAAAAAAATGAAAATGAAAAAAAGTAAAAAAAAAAAAAAAAAATGAAAATGAAAAAAAGTAAAAAAAAAAAAAAAAAATGAAAATGAAAAAAAGTAAAAAAAAAAAAAAAAAATGAAAATGAAAAAAAGTAAAAAAAAAAAAAAAAAGCTAAATCTACGATATATATAGGAAAATTATTTTAAATAACAAAACTGCTAAAATTATTTACACTTAATAGCAAAATATCACAGTCTATCTGCAATAGACTGCGATAGATTGTGATAAACACAGATAATAGTCTATCGCAACTAAATAGTGAGATTTTGCTATATTTGTAAACATTTTAGTTTATTTTCCTATATTTTAAAAAAAGCCATATATATAATCATAATAAGTTTTCAATTTCTAAAAGACGGAGAAAACATTATTATTATTATTTCAATAATAAATTTGATATTGCTGTAAAATTGAGGAGCAAAAGGACAGAAAAAAGGGGAGCATGAAAATCGAGATATTATAATATTAAAATAATATAAAAGTAATTAAAATAACTAAATTAAATAAAATAAACTTAAAATAAACTAAAATAAAGAAAATGAGATTTTATGGAATTTCAAATTTCACCAATCTTTTCTTTTCTCTCCAATGTGTGTATTACAATATCCACCAAAAGCCTATATTTATAGGCAATTTGGCAAGTGGGCAGTGACATTTCATGGCCACTGATAACTTGTAGAAATACAAGTTATTATAGTCATTATTTGATTTAATTAGAGTAACTTTGGAGTTAAACGCATGATTTTGGTAGTTAAATGATGAAAAATGTATCAACATGAGTTGACACTACTTGCAAAAGAAAAATGCCTGAAAAACGATAAGCTTCTGTTCCTAACGCAGGGTTAAGAAGAAAAGAAGTGGGAACAACCAAGTACGAAGAGATGAAACTGTTGCAAGAACATGCGTCGAGCTTATGCGGTGAGGTCATGCGTTGAAGACCATGCGTCGAAGAAGAAACTCAAGCATGCTCAAGCAACTGTCATGTCATTACGAAAAGGAGTAGCAACCTATCAAGATCATGGCAGAACAAATAGGCTGACAAATCTGAAAAGTCTATGCAACATGGGTGAAATTTAATGCAAAGGTGTCAGGTCATCATGATATCAACCTTTTGACGCCTATAAATAGCCCAAAAGCTTCTTAAAGAGAAGACAGAGAGACGAGTTCAAGAGGCGAAAGCTCTGCACTATTTCTCCCTCACCATAACCAGCCTCCATTTCGAGCTCTTCTAAGAGAAGGATTCTGAGCATTTTCAGAGTCATCTCCCAGTGAGTGAGAACCTTCACCCTATGGAATTTATGTATCAGATAGCGACCATCTCAAGCCTCCATGAAGCAAGACGTTGCCAGTGGCGGCTTGACGCCCTTCATTTCTGTTTTATTTCCATTTTTCTCCTTCTTGCTTATATTTTGTTAATGACATTCGAGAGAATGACTTATTCGCTTAATATGAGTTTGATTGACTATTCTCTTTCATCTATCTTTATACTGAACACCTTACACCATGTTTGAATGAATGAGTTGATGTTAAGAGTTAGTTTTCTTGAGCAATTCTGAGCATATTACATCTTGATTAATGCATATCTTTAGCTTGCATGACTTTATCTGACAAACACAAGTATTAAGCATAACTGTCGAGCTTGAGAGAGTGGATAGTTAATTTTTAGCATTTATTAAGACTAGATGAGTTGCAGAGATGTAGTTCATCTTTTGCCAACGCAAACTTACCATGCGTCTTAGAACTAAGATTAATGTGGCGTCGAAACATCGAGAGATGGATTCACAATTGCAGTTTGTAGGTATGAAATTGTACTCAGAAGGTTTAGGTAACAACTAACTCTTGCATTAACTCCTATCGCATGGTTCCATTCATTCTCAACGCATTCTATCTGACACTAAATGACATATGACTAACCATCACCGCGTCCACCTCATTATTAGTAGTAGGAAATTCTTTTCATTCTTAATGTATAGTTTTACACAACAAACAATTGCATATATTACATGTATAGTTCACCGCATAGTCAGGCTTATAATCTCAGCGCCTAGTTATTACAAATCCCTGCGTTCGACCCTAGACTCACCAGGATACCTATAAATACTTATACTTGGATCTTTATAGGAAAACTTGCTTAATCATGAGCACATTTAGAGTAATTCTCGACGCATCCTTGTACAGAAATGTTAAAATCTATTTTGTGCAACAAGCTAAGAAACAACTTAGTTCAAATAAGAAATAATAACGAACAGCCACTAAGGATGTGTCATTAGTAGACACATGATCTTTAGCCACTAAGCACATCTATATAATAGACATCTAATTTGTTCTAATATTCATAATACTCCCCCTTAGATGCCTATTATATATATATAAAATATGCCTCGTTAAAACCTTACTAGGAAAAAACCCAATGGGAAAAAAATTCTAGTGAAGAAAACCCAATGGGAAAAAAATTCTAGTGAAGGAAAAAGAGTACATATTTCATATAATCTAATACTTCTAACGAAATATAATACATTCGCTCCCCTCATAAGAACATCATTTGAGATCTCTGAGTCGTCGCATTCCAATGTTCTGCACCAATTTTTCAAAGGTTGCAGTTAATAATGATTTTGTAAATAAGTCTGTAAGGTTATATTTCGAACATATTTGTTGTATAGTGATGTCACCATTTTCTTCAAGATCATGAGTGTAGAAAAGCTTTGGTGAATTATGCTTTGTTCTATCTCCTTTAATATATCCTTTTTTGATTTGGGCTATACATGCTGTGTTGTTTTCGTATAATGTTATTGGAGGATTTTTACTGGAAGACAAGCCACATGTTTCACGAATGTGTTGAGTCATTGATCTTAGCCATACACAGTCTCTATTAGCTTCATGTATTGCAAGAATTTCAGCATGATTTGAGGAAGTTGCTGTTATGGTCTATTTCACTGATCACCAGGATATAGCAGTTCTTCCACATGTGAACAGATAACATGTTTGAGATCTAGCTTTGTGTGGATCAAATAAATATCCAAAATTTGCATACCCAACTAAGTCCAAATTTGATTTATTTGAATAAAACAAACCCATGTTGATCGTTCCTCTGAGATAACGGAGTATATGCTTAATTTCATTCTAATGTCTTTTTGTTGGAGAAGAACTGTATCTAGCTAATAAAATTTACTGAAAATGCAATATCTGGTCTGGTATTATTAGCAAGATACATAAGTGCACCAATTGCACTAAGATATGGTACTTCAGGACCAAGAAGTTCTTCATTATTATCTCAAGGTCGAAATACATCTTTATTCACATCTAGTGAACGAACTTCCATTGTAATATTTAATGCATGTGCTTTGTTCATATAGAATCGTTTTAAAATTTTTCCTGTATAGGTTGACTGATGAACAAATATCCCATCTACTAAATGCTCAATTTGCAATCCAAGGCAAAGTTTTGTTTTTCCAAGATCTTTCATCTCAAATTCTTTCTTAAGATATTCTATTGTCTTTGAAAGCTCTTTAGGAGTTCTAATTATATTTAGGTCATCAACATATACAGATATAATAGCAAATCCTGACTGCGATTTCTTTATAAAAACACATGGACATATTGGATTATTTTGATATCCTTCTTTTAACAAATATCCACTCAAACGATTATACCACATTCGTTCTGATTGTTTTAATCCACATAGTGATCTCTGTAACTTTATTGAATATAGTTATCGAGAACTTGTTTTATGTATTTCAGGTATCTTAAGTCCTTCTGGGATTCTCATAGAAATGTCATTATCAAGAGATCCATATAAATATGCTATGACAACATTCATAAAATGCATGTCCAAATTTTGATACAAAGTCAAACCAATTAAATATCTTAATGTAATTGCATCTACCACTGGAGAATATGTCTTCTCATAATCAATACCAGGTCTTTGTGAAAAACCTTGTGCAACTAGTCTTGCTTTATATCTTGTGATCTCATTATTTTCATTTCTTTTTCTCACAAATACCCATTTGTATCCCACAGGTTTGACATCTTCTAGTGTTCGGACTATTGGTCCAAAAACTTGACGTTTTAAAAGTGAGTTTAATTTTGCCTCGATTGCTTCTTTCTACCGAAGCCAATTTTTCCTATGTCGACATTCTTCACAAATTTTGGTTCAGGATCCTCATTCTCAGATATAATATCAAGTGCAACATTATATGCAAAAATGTTATCAATAATTACATGGGTTCGGTTCCATATTTTCCCTGTCATGACATAATTTATTGAAATCTGGTATTTCACCTTCTTCACTAATTGGATTATCAGTCATGTCTAGGGTTTCTTCGTGGATATTTACAACCTCAACCAAACCTTTTTTACTATCATTTATTTTTCTTTTCCAAGGATTTTTATCTTTGGATCCCACTGGTCTACCACGTTTTTGGTGTGTTCCAGATTCATTAGTGACAACTTGCTGTGTTGGGATATCAATTTTCGACGGAACATTTGCAATGGGTATATGTGATTTAGTTACTTTCTTTGCATCTACAAATGTATCTGGTAATTGATTTGCTATATTTTGCAAATGAACTATTTTCTGAACTTCAAGTTCACATTGATTTGTACGAAGATCTAGATGAGACAATAATGATGCATTCCATGCAATTTCTTTTTCCAACATCTTAATTCCTCCCGCTAATGTTGAAAAATTTGTCTCATTAAAATGACAATCAGCAAATCGTGCAGTAAATACATCAATGTATGTTCCTAATCTCCTTTGAGGACCTATTTTAGTCCGTTGTGGTGGAGCAATTGGAACGTATACAGCACATTAAAAAATTCTTAGATGGAAAATATTTGGCTCCTGGCCATAAGCTAATTGTAATGGTGAGTATTTATGATAAACTACTGGCCTAATACGTGCAAGTGACACAGCATGCAAAATGGCATGTCTCCATATAGATGTAGGAAGCTTAGCTCTCATAAGTAATGGTCTAGCAATTAATTGCAAACGTTTTAGAAATGATTCTGCTAAACCATTTTGTGTATGAACATAAGCTACAAGATGTTCAACATATCCCAATTGACATACAATAATTATCGAAAGTTTGGGATGTAAATTCATCAGCATTATCAAGACGAATGGTCTTAATTGTATAATTAGGAAATTGTGCTCTTAACTTAGTTATTTGAGCAAGTAATCTTGCAAATGCAAGGTTTCGACTTGATAATAAACACACGTGTGACCATCTACTGGATGCGTCTGTTAATACCATAAAGTATTTAAATGGGCCACTTGGTGGGTTAATAGGTCCACATATATCACCATGAATTCGTTCAAAAAATGCAGGTGATTCAGTTTTCACTTTAGCTGGTGATGTCTAATTATTAATTTGCCTTGAGAGCAAGCATCACATTATAATTCACTATATTGAAGAATCTTCTAGTTCTTCAATGGGTGTCCATTTAAATTTTCAATGATTCTTCTCATCATTATAGATCCTAGATGACCCAATCGGTAATGCCAAATTGTAAATATATCTGGATTCATGAACTTCAGGTTCATTGTTGCATATGTTTCAATGACTCGTATATGAGTATAATATAATTCAGAAGATAAAGCAGACAACTTTTCCAATATACGTTTTTCATGTGAGACAAGAGATATGATATAAAGATATTTTATCTCATTTTTTCTATCAGTCTTAATATGATAACCATTGCAACGTATATCTTTAAAACTTAATAGAGAACAATGCTTTGTTAATTGTAAATTTTATTCATCTAGGTAAAATAATATTTGTTTTTCCAAATCCTTCAATCAGGTTTGCATAACTTGATATTGTATTGACTTTTGCTTCCAGCATTGTCAATTTGGAAAAATATTTTTTATTTGTAAGTAATATTCGAGGCATGAAATGTAGAAAATGTCTTCTCCAACATATCCGCATCAGTAATTTTCTCTCCGCATAACAATAATTTTGAACTAATTTTAAATAATGCAGAGTTGTAGTCACTTACTGATTTGAAATCTTGGAGCCTTAAATGCATCCATTCATAACGAGCTTTAGGAAGAATTGTTGTTTTCTGATGATCATATCTTTGTTTTAAATTCTTCCACAAGATACATGGATCTTTTATTGTTAAATATGCCATCTTCAGTCCCTCGTGGAGATGATGGCGAAGGAAAATCATAGCTTTAGCTTTTTCCTGAATGGATGTTGCATTTCTCTCTTTAATTGTTTCTCCTAGGTTCATGGCATTTAAATGTATTTCAGCATCAAGCACCCATGACAAATAATTATTTCCATTGATGTCAAGGGTTGCAAATTCTATTTTTGTAAGATTTGCCATGGTAACACTATCACAAAGAATTATATTTATATTAGCAATTTAATATACTAAACATGCAAAACAACGTTTAATTTACTAATTATAATAAAGAGAAAATGACATACCTTCAGAACCTACCTTCAACGGGAAAAGAACAGGAGCTCGTGTTGATAATGTATTGTGAAATTGAGGAGCAAAATGACAGAAAAACGGAAGCACGAAAATCGAAATATTATAATATTAAAATAATAAAATAATATAGAAGTAATTAAAATAACCAAATTAAATAAAATAAACTTAAAATAAACTAAAATAAAGAAAGTGGGATTTTATGGAATTTCAAATTTCACTGATCTTTTCTCTTCTTTCCTCTCCAATGTGTGTATTACAATATCCACCAAATGTCTCTATTTATAGACAATTTGGCAAGTAGGATAGACAATTTGGCAAGTAGGTAGTGGCATTTCATGGTCACTAAGGATGTGTTATTTGTAGACACATGACCTTTAGCCACTAAGCACATTTATATAATGAACATTTAATTTGTTATAATATTCATAATAGATATGTATATATAATTATAATAAGTTTAATATAAAAGAAACTTAATAAAAGAAGTCTTAAATAAAGCAGATATACATATACAATTTCTAGCAAGAATCTTTCAAAGGTTAAATTGAGCATATAGACATGTGAGACCTTTATGATTAATTATTTGGTTGTTAACAATATTATTTCAACTGCTGTCACATTCCAACTCAAGTAGGGGAATGACTCACTAAATCAGGTAGTTATATCCATACTAATGTTCAAAAGTTTCATTATTTTGTGCATTAATACATATAGTCTGGAAAAATAATGATAATATGTTGACAAAATTGGAAAAGTGCTGGTAATGATAATATCTTGACAATTATTGGTTTCACTGCCCTTTAGCTTCTATGATCCCATAACAATGCTTAATTGCTACTTATATGTTTCAACCAGACAAAATAATCATTGCATAAGTTAATATAATTTTATCTTAATTAAAAACTTTCTCTCGTTTTTATTATCCTCTAATTAATTTAAACATGTAATCTATAGTTAAAAGGTTCAATTTTCAACTTCACAATAAAATTAAAAAAAAAAAAAGAGAGATTTAGTGTTAAAAAAAAATGAAGATAGTAAATATGAATATTATTTCCATTATTGTTGTAACTTGCTTCAATCCTTCTAATGTGGAAATGCCAGGGTGTGAAAGACGTTTGGCCTCACCTTTTTGAAACTAATGTGGATACTCTCTGTGCGATGACATGAGTAGATGGGACAATCTAAATTATTGGTGTTGGCTCATTGAACAAAGCTCTTCCCAACTTTGATCCTTATGGAAAAGATGTTGTAGAGGAACAACTTCATCCAACTCCGATCTTGACCGTTGGATGCATCCCTCCTCTCTCAATTGGGAATGCAACATGGAGTCCTGTTACCCACTCAGAGCATTGGTTGGGTTCCGGTTTGGTTGATTAAGTTCATTCTAAGAGGAAGTTAAGTTAAGATTCTTTAAGTCTATGACCATTTGCGAGGATCTAGATAGTGTTTGGTGTTCTAATGTGCGTAATACTTGGATGGAGTTTGATTGCCTTGAAGCGGTCCATCTCTTCAATGACGTATCCGTGGATCTTTTAGAATGTCATTCTTTATTGAGGAAGCTAAGTCAATTGTGATTGAGTAGAACCGATTAACTTTTTTCATGTGTGGAGGGGTGAGATAATTCATAGGCGAACTCACTTACGCATAAGGCATTATTCAAGCAAGATTCGTCTCTCATATTTTCTCCTTACTTCGAGTGGCTTACTTTAGTTGTGCCTACAGATGCTGCTTAGTTGTTTGTTATTTCTTTCTATAAAAGATTATGTTTGAGAATTTATTTATCAAAAGAAAAAAATTATGTTGAGAATTTAGTAAATTTGAGAAAACTCACATTGATCAATGAAATAATGAAATATAATCAAAAGGTTATAATAATTTTTTTTAAAAAAATAATATTATTTTAATAAATTACAAATATAGGGTGGAAAAGAAAGAATCGACAAAAATATTGCAAAATCGTGGATCGAATACACAATTTTTGAAATACGACGGGTTCCAAGTCCATGTTTATTTAAATGAAATCGTGGACCTAGTCCACGATTTAAGATAATTGTGGACCGGGTCCACGATTTTCCCTCCTATGGTTGCCACGTTACGGCAGTGTGGATGGAAATTGTGGACCACATCCATGATTTTTTTTTTCTTACCCTAGTAAATTATCAAAAACAATAGTTGTTTTCCGATTTTTTCTTTTGTGCCACTTCCCTTCACACCACCATCTTCGGTTTTTAAGGAGGTTTTTTTCCTTTTTTTTTTTTTTTTTTTTTTTTTATTT
>QLSR01000238.1:1283864-1347427 GCA_031780015.1 Citrullus colocynthis | reverse complement strand
TTTTTTTTTTTTTTTTTTTTTTTTTTTTTTTTTTTAATGTTGTTTGATAAATGTAGTTTTTTATTTTTTTACTTTTTTATTTTTTATATGTTTATAAAATGTGCCCATAATATGAAAAATGATTAATATTATATTTTAAATTTATAACAAATAATCACTTACTCAAGATGGAAATATCTCATCAATCAATCAATTAAATTAGTAAAGGATAAGGAAATATACATATATATATATATATATAATTACCTCGTTGAATTTATTAATAACTTAAATTGTGCAAATCTCGTCTTAATATAGAAATAATTTAACGTTAAGGAGGAGACATTCAAAAGGAAATAACAATTATTTTGATTAATTAAACTTGTAAGGGAGAATAAAAGATATTAGTAATTTAAAAATGAAACAAAAATAATGCTAATTTCGTGAGTCTCTCTATTTCTCTTTCTTTAATTGTTTTGTGTTCAACCAAAATATTGTTGTTGTATTTGTTCAATTCTTTTTTTATTGTTAAAGTGAAAAACAAAACTAAATACAAAAACCTAAATAGGAGAAAGGAAAAAAAAGGAGGCTAACTCGTGGATCCCGTCCATGAGTACTATGTGGTATCTTATGTGGCAACTGATATTTGACCAAATTTAAATTGAAGGTAATCGTGGACCCTGTACACGGTTTTCTCACCTATTTCTGTCAATACTTTTCATCTAACCCTAAATGAGACATATTTTTCAATTATCATCTTTTTTTTTTTTTTAAGAAAAAATTTTCTCACCATCTGTCATTTTTTTTAAAAAAACTATACTTTTTTGTAAAATTAACCCAGTTTTAATTGATTGATATCGGAGAAAATCTATTTATAGAATTTCAATAATTACAAACAACTAAACCTATTAATTTGGAAAAAAAACCTTTTAGTCATTGAGTTTTTAAGAATAGATACGTTTAGAACCATCATGGGTTGACTTGGTGATAAAAAAGGAGACACAGTTTCAATAAATGGCTAAGAGGTCATGAGTTTAATCATGGTGATCACCTACCTAGGATTTAATATCCTATGAGTTTCCTTGACACTCAAATATTGTAGGGTCAAGTAGGTTGTGTTAGACGTATCTTAAATTAAAATACATATAATTAAAATATGAGTTATGTATGTGGATTAATATTTTATCACATTGGGTTATTTTATTAGATTGGCCCTATTATGTGATCTATTTAATTAAAAGTCCTAGATTCCCAATTGAGTATGGACTTAATGGGTAGAAGCCTATTCCTAGATTGATTAGAGTTTAATGGGAACTCTAATTAAACTAGTATATAGAGAGACTTTAGGCTATGGTTCCCAACACAACACACCAAAACAATAAGCACTCAATCTTTCTTGAGTCTCATCTTGGTAGAGATCCCAATAAGGCATTCAGAGTTTTGGCTGAGGAAAACAATAGTCATCTTAAAGCTATCATCAATTTCTCAATGGAGTCTGGTATGTTATATATTTTTGACAATTTGGCATAAATGATCATAGGGTCTATCTATTCAATATAGATTTAAAGTAATTATGCTAACAAGTGATATCAAAGCCTTAATTTCATGTTGGATTGTTGGATTATATTTAGTTTTCCATTGGCATTGTGGTTCAATTTTTGGTTCGGTAACAACGGTTAAAGAATTAAAAAAAAAATTATTGATTGTAATTTTGTATTGATAATTAATTGGAATTATTCAATCCCGTGTTGGTTCTTATTTAATTAGGAAATATTTTAGTTCGTAACTTTTGTGATTTTAAAATCTAGAGTTTTTAATGGGTAGTTTTGTGAATCCATTCTAATTTGATTGATCATTATTATAGATTTAAATTTAATTTTGATCAATCACGTCGTGGTTTTAAATTTGATTAATCATTTGTGGATTTAAGTTTAAATTTTGATTAATAATGTTCTAGATTCAAGTTTGATCCATTAAGTTATGGATTTTAGTTAGAATTTGATTGATTATTTTGTGGACATGAATTTAATTTAATTGTTAATTTTGGTGATTTAAATTTAAATCTTATTGATAATTTGTTGATTTAAATTTTAAATCTTATTGATAATTTGGTGATTTAAATTTTAAATCTTATTGATAATCTGGTGATTTAAATTTTAAATTTTATTGATAATTTGGAGATTTAGAATTAAATCATATCGATAAATTTTGGTGATCTTCTCCCATTGTGTACAATGATATTATTATATCATTATGTATTATATTTTGGATTGAATTGATCAAAATAATATGTCACCAAAGTAGCCTCTGTTATCTAGATTAGTTTAATTCTAAAATATAAGATGTGCATATTCATATATTTATGCGAATATTTATCAGCCAAAAAGAAGGTAATTATTTGGCCAAATTGTGGGTATAAGGACTGCTCATGTGAAAAATAGTCGGTCCAAAGAAAGGCTAATTTTTTACAGAGTTTATGGTCAATACTTTGATTACTATGTTGAGAGTACCATTTACAATTGGCCTTTTTTGCCCAAAGGCTAGACATCAATGTTGTGTTAGGTATCTTGTTAAATAGGCCCACCATATATGTAAATTTCTTTTTGTCATATTTAATTTATGACATATTGAATTAAATGTGAGTATATGTTTTATTTACTTGTTCCTTGTTTTAGTTGGTCTTACTCAAATATTTGGAAATCTGAGTTCAATCTCTAAATTGAATGGATCAAACTTTAAAATTTGGAAGGAAAGCTTAGAGATACTTCTTGGGTGTATGGATTTGGACCTTGCATTAAGGACCGATAAACCTACTTCTACTGAGGAACAGCCGAATACGGCTAATATTGAGAAGTGGAACCGATCAAATCGCATGTGTCTGATGATCATTAGACACTCCATTCCAGAGTCGTTTCGGGGTTCTATCACGAAGAGTGAAAATGCCAAACAGTTCCTTGCTCATTGCTCAAATTGAGAAATATTTTGCTAAAAATGAAAAAGGGGAAGCAAGTAGTCTTTTGACTTCTTTAACTTCCATGAGGTACAAGGGCAATGGTAACATAAGGGAGTATATTATGGAAATGTCCAATCTTGCCAGTAAATTAAAGGCACTAAATGTCGAAATAAAAGAAAATTTACTCGTACATTTGGTACTTATCTCCCTTCCTACACAATTCACTCAGTTTAAGATAAGCTATAATACTCAGAAAGATAACTGAAGTATTAATGAGCTTGTCTCACAATGTGTGCAAAAAGAAATAGAATTAAGAGAGAAAGGACAGAAAGTGCTCACTTGGCAACTAACTCTCGTGATAAGAAGAAAAGGAAATCTACAGGTGTTGCAGAAGGGACATCTCAGCAGAATAAAAGCAAGAAGCAGGCTACTGAACATCCTTGTTTTTTCTGCAAAAAGGAAGGTCACTTCAAGAAAGATTGTCCCAAATACGCCGAGTGGCGTGTAAAGAAGGATAAACTTCTTACTTACTTTAGTTTGTTCTGAAGTTAATTTAGCTTCTGTACCTACAGATACTTGGTGGGTAGATTCTGGTGCTACTACTCACGTAAGGATATCTATGCAGGATTGCTTGTGGAGCAGGCCGCCAAGTGATACTGAAAGATTCATCTATGTGGGTGATGGCAAAGTAGTTCCGGTCGAAGCTATTGGGAATTTTAGATTGCTTTTAAAAACGGGATGTTATTTAGATTTGAATGAGACTTCTGTTGTGCACGAAATTTAGTTTTTATTTCCAATTTGCATAAGTTTGTTATTTCTTGCTCTTTTGAAAATAATAAAGTTAGTCTTTTTCAAAATTTTCAGCTTATTGGTACCGGTTCTTTAATTGATAATCTATACATGTTTGATTCCTTTCTTCGTTTAATAAGATCCTGTTATCTAATTCATGTGGTACAAAGCGTAAATTAAACGAGAATTCTGCTACCTTATGGCACAAGCGTTTAGGTCACATCTCTAAACAAAGAATTCAGAGACTTGTGTCGGATGAAATTCTTGATTCCCTTGATTTAAATAACTTTAAAGTTTGTGTGGAATGTATTAAGGGAAAACAGACAAACATAAGAAAATCAGGTGCCAACAGATGCTCAAACATCTTAGAACTAATACAAACAGACATTTGTGGTCCATTCCTTACGGCTTCTTGGAATGGACAACAATATTATATTACTTTCATAGACGACTATTCAAGATATGGGTACCTATATTTAATTCATGAGAAGTCTTAATATTTGGACGTCTTCAAATCTTTCAAAGCTGAAGTTGAACTTCAACTTGGAAAGAAAATAAAGGCTGTCAAGTCCGATGGTGGTGGTGAGTACTACGGTAGATATGATGGATCAGGTGAACAACGCCAGGGTCCTTTGCCAAATACCTAGAGGAATGTGGAATCGTCCCGAATACACTATGCCTGGGAAAACAGAACACTTAAGGATATGGTAAAAAGTATGATTAGTCATTCTTCTTTACCAGAATCTCTATGGTGAGGCATTAAAGACTGCAGCATATATTCTCAATAGGGTACCTACTAAAGTGGTAGCTAAAACCCCTTATGAGTTGTGGACAAGAAAGAAGCCTAGTGTTAGGCATCTTCACATCTGGGATTGTCTAGCTGAGGCTAGGCCATACAGGCCTAACGAAAGAAAATTGGACTCAATAACTATTAGTTACTATTTTGTTGGGTATTCCGAGCGCTCTCAGGGATTTAAGTTTTATGATCCCACTTCTAGATCATTGTTTGAGATAGGAAATGCCAGATTTCTTGAGGATGTTGAGTTTGCGAGGAAGATAACATAAGGAAAGTTGTCTTTGAAGAGAAATTAGTTTTTTTTTCCTAGTATGGTTATAGATGGTGATCACGCTCCTACCCCTGACTTCACTATTGAACCAATTATTGAACAAGACAACATTGTAGTTCTCGTTGTTGAACCTGAAGTTCAAACTCAACAATCTTAAGAATTGCCACTAAGAAGATCTACTAGAGAGAGAAGAAGTGCAATTCCAGACGATTATATTGTGTTTCTTCAAGAACATCAAGATGATATGGGTGTAATGGAAAATGATCTAATCAACTTCCAACAAGCACTACAAAATTCTAATTCTCATAAGTGGATAAATGCTATGGAAGAGGAAATAAAATCCATGAAAGACAATGACGTTTGGGAGCTTGTCGAATTGCCAGGAGTGAAACCTATAGGTTGCAAATGGATATTTAAAACCAGAAGGGATTCACAAGGAAAAATCGAAAGATATTAAGCTCGTCTTATTGCAAAGGGTTTTACTCAAAAGGAAGGCATTGATTACAAAGATACTTTCTCAGTGGGAGTAAATCTATATTTCTTGTGTTATATATCGATGACATACTCATAGCAAGTAGTGATGTAGGTTTATTGCATGACACTAAGAAGTTTCTCAAAAGGAATTTTGAGATGAAAGATCTCGGTGATGCTTCTTTTGTATTAGGAATTGAAATACTGTGAGATCGTTCTCAAGGTATTTTGAGATTGTCACAAAAGAACTACATTGAAAAGATTTTGAGTAGATTTGGCATGAAAGATTGTGCACCAGGAGATATCCCTATTGCTAAAGGTGATAAATTTCAATTAGGTCAATGCCCCAAAACCATACTCGAGAGTAAGGAGATGTAGAAAGTTCCTTATGCATCTGATGTTGGAAGTTTAATGTACGCTCAAATATGTACGTGACCAGATATTGCGTTCATAGTTGGAGTGTTAGGCAGATATTTGAGTAATCCGGAGATGAATCATCGGAAAGCAAGCAAACGAGTCATGAGGTATTTGCAGAGAACAAAAGATTATATGCTCACTTATCGGAGATCAGGTGTTTTAGAGATCATTGTGTATTTTGATTTCGACTATGCTGGATGTCAAGACATTTTGCGATCCATTTCAGGCTATATCTTCATGTTGGCTGGAGGAGCTGTATTTTGAAAAAGTGTTAAACAAACACTTATAGCTTCTTCTACTATGGTTGCGGGGTTTATAGTATGTTATGAGGCATCCAATCATGGAATATGGCTGCGAAATTTTGTCACTGGGTTGTGGATAGTGGTAGGTGTAGAAAGACCACTAAAATTATTTTGTGACAATAAGTCAGCAGTGATGTATTCCAACAACAGAAGTAATACAAAGTCAAAACATGTAGACATAAAGTTTATAGTTGTGAAAGAAAGAGTTTAGAATGGCCAAATTTCGATAGAACACATAGGAACAAACTCTATGGTGGTAGATCCATTGACTAAAGGTTTACCATCTAAAGTTTTTCATAAGCATATTGCTCACATGGGTCTTAGTCATTTTTTTGATCCCATAGTTAGTGGGAGTTTGTTATTACGGATGTTCTTTGACCTTAGTTTGTTTGTTTTCTATATAGAATAAAGTTGATGGTTTATGTTTTATTATCTGAACTTGTTTATCATGCATGCGGTTAAGCATAAAGTTTTTTTTTGGAATGATCTCACTAAGGGATTTGGACCAGTTGGAAACAAGCATGATCTAGATCACTTTGCATGTAGTTTCCATGCTATCCATTCATACTTGATCTATGTCATTGAATGTATTGAAACTGGTGATCAAAGAAAGTTTAGTTACAATGGTAGTAACAAAAGCTGCCTTGATTCCGTGTTGATAGAAGAGATGGACCACATTGAACTAAAGAGAATTCTATTATTGAAATAACCTATTTACGCGCGCTTAAGTTTCGTGTGATTTAATTACATCAAGTACACAAACATATACCAAGTGGGAGATTGTTAGACGTATTTTAAATTAAAATACATATAATTAAAATATGGGATATATATGTGGATTAGTATTTTATCACATTGGGTTATTTTATTAGATTAGGTCCTATTATGTGATCTATTTAATTAAAGGTCCTAGATTCCCAATTGAGTATGGATTTAATGGGTAGAAGCCTATTCCTAGATTGAGTATGGTTTAATGGGAACCCTAATTAAACTAGTATGTAAAGAGACCTTAGGCTATGGTTCCCAACACACCAAAACAATAAGCACTCAATCTTTCTTGAATCCTATCTCGAGAGAGATTCCAATAAGGCATTCAGAGTTTTGGTTGAGGAAAACAATAGTCATCTTGAAGCTATCATCAATTTCTCAATGGAGTCCGGTATGTTATTTATTCTTGACAATTTGGCATGAATGATCCTAGGGTCAATCTATTCAATATAGATTTAAGTAATTATGCTAACAGATTGTACCGTGAGATTAGTCGAGGTGTGCTGGCTCGGACACACATGGATATTAAAAAAAAAAAAAAAAAAGGTACATTTAGTCTCTAATATAATAAATTAGCCATTTTAGTGTTGAATTTTCAAGAATAAATTTAAAAAGTCCCTCAATTTATATAATTATATATTTTAATATTTGATACCTGTCTCTTTTCTATCTCTCCCTCTCCTCCATCTTCTCTTCTATAGTTCTCTCTCCTCCTTTCTAGGTTTTTGTTGAGAGATTAAGAATTGTCATAGGAGTCGGATTTTGTTAATTACTTAAAAAGACTTATATACTTATTTTTCCCCCTCTAAGGGTGGAGGGGTTGTTTCATTGTTGCCTACTTTTTGACCTTTTGCATAAACTAGTTTGTTTGAGCAATGAATGGGTCATTTTCTGTTTATTGTTTTCATAAATTTCTTGATGGAACCAAGTTTTAGTTATAATTCACCATTTGAGAAGTGACTCTCTCTTGAATGCAATGTGTTGTGCTGAGGATCGATATCGTGAGATTTTCGAATGAATGGTTTTGAAAAAAAGCAGAGAAATAAAGATAACAGTCAAAACCCATTTCGAACATCTTTATCCAAACTGTTCGAATTAAAAATAACAAAAACCTATTTATAACTCATCTTCCACATTATCTATTTACTTAATTTATATATAATTTTAATAAATTTATTAGTTTAGAGACCATTTAAACTTATTGATAAAATTCATGAACTAAAATGACCAATTTGAAATATTAAACATCCAACATATCTATTTATTGAAAATTCGACTATTTTCTCCTAACTTTTTAATTACCATCCGCAAATAAATCAATAAATGAAGGGTTTGAAAATCAAAATATTATTTATTTATTAAAGTTCAGCTTAATAATCATCTTACTTTTTGTTTTTGGTTTTCTAGCTTTTAAAAAATAAAAACCATATATATATATTTTTTAAAGAAACAGAAAACCATAAATATGATTAGTAATTGACTTTTATTTTCTGATGTTTAAAAAATGAAAAAAAATGTTTGACAATTGTGTTTTTATTTTCTGTTTTTAAAATAAAAAGAAGTTTTGATGTATTTTCTAGTTTTTTATCATTTTTATAAAATAAGGTCAAACTTTTTTAACAATAATTTTTCATCTAACATATTTAATTATAAGATTATTATCTCCATATATATTTTTTAAAATCATATTAGTAAAACAATATCAATATTTTAAATACACATCAAATGAGGAAAAAAAAAACTATTGATAGAATATAAGAATATAATTTCATTTCTGTAAGAACTAGTTATATAAGAATAAAATTAAACCATGAAAACGGAAAATTTGAATCCAACTAGTACATTCACATTGTTTTTCAAGATTTTTTCAAGATTTTGTTCTTTTTATGATACTTAAGGTTTCATGAACCAATCGTCTACCAAAATAAGATAAATTATTAACTTGTTAATACAATACTTCAAACACATATTCAACGCACCTACGTGAATAAAAGTGTATATAAAAGAGATAATAATGGGAGAGATGATAATTAAGTAAACAATTTTTTCTGTTTGTGTGTGTTTTTAAACTAATAAAACAAGAATTGAAAATGGAAAAGTAAATATAAAAAAAGACAAAAAGAATTGAAATTAATAATTTATGTAAGGATGGAAGGATATATTTTTCAAAATTAAAATTATTATTATTTTCTTACATTTTGTGGATATATTTATTTTTTTTATTTATTTCCGTTTCTTTTGTGGTTAATCTGTATATTTTAAATAATGAAGATGCTTTATCAATATGTATTTTCTAAAAAAAGGTTAAAATAAATATATAAATTTATTAAACATATTTTGATTTTTTAAAAACAGAAAACAAAAACAAAATTATCAAATATATTTTTATTTTTAATTTAAAAAACAGAAAATCAGAAACAATTACCAAACAGATAAAAAGTAAAATTTTGCTATATTTATAAATAGTTTAATTTAATTTATTTATAATAATTTTTATATTATAAAGAAAAAAAAAAGAAATTATTATTTCACTAAACATAGTAGTTTATAGTCATACACGCATGTTTTCGAAAACAAAAACTGGTTTTTGAAAATCTTTGTTTTGGCTTTTGAAATCTCTTAACCATTTTAACAGTTTTAAAATTAAAAAAATAATAAAAAATTAAAAACTAATAATCAATTGATTATCAAATGGTTCTATAATTTTCATTGTTCGCCGATTAAAAATTAAAAATAAATTTTCAAAAACTATAAATTAAATAATTATCAAACAAGGTTTTTACAATTTTTTTCTTTACAATTTATTTTAAGGATTTTCCACGTATAACAAAATCAAAACTCAATAAAATACCAAACATAAAAATAAAAAACTAAAAACTAAAACCAAGAAACTAATAAATACCCTATTCAATTTACAACTTTAAGAAAGATATTCCGATAAGGGATTTTTTTTTATTATTATTTAAAAAATTCTTTCTTTATCCTATTTTATTCAGTTGTGTGTTGTAATTTGCCTCCAACGAGTCAATAACATATTATCAAACTACGAAAGAGACAAGAATAGGGCTAAGTCATCACCAAATTTATATAACTAAGGCGCATGTTTGAAATCAAAACCCTTTTTTCTCAAACGAAACCAAAACCTAATACCACTGTTATATAAATAATTAGAAAAATAACACAAAATTTAAAAGAAAACAATAAAATTAAGGACACAAGAATTAACGTTAAAAAACTTTAAATTGGAACAAAAATTACCGACAAGAAAATTCGACTATATGAAAAATTATTACAATCACAAAAACATCTCCCTCTCACTCCTATTACAAAAGAAAAATACTATCTCAAAACATTTGTACCACTCACAACCTTTTTCCACTCTCCAACTAGATGATACAAAAAGAAAATTTAATTAGAGCTAGCACACTCAAGCATAATATGGTTCTAACCAAGGTTCGAAATATTGATGTTGATGGAGATATCAATGTCTCGATTTTATGGAAATCTTGACAGAAACATCGATATTGGTGGAAATTTTGGGAAACTTTATGGGAATTGATGAAAACTGATGCAAATTGTTATAATTAGTTAATAAAATTTTGATTGTGGCTTAATTAGATGTTATAATTGACCATTTTTAATCATTATTCTTAATAAAGTTGTAAATGTATGTGTAAATGCTATTACTAGAGGATAAATTTAAAAAAGAAATGAAAAATTAATTACAAAATAATATGTGAACTTGGGGTTGGAAAAGATGATCAGATATACAATATATTAATATAATAATATATAAAATATAGTAAAAGTTGTTGGGCAAGTGCAAATGTAGAGCTCATTAGGTGGTGAAAAAATTTGTTTTGTTTTCTTTTATGGCTTTCAAGTGGGTAGAGGAAAGAAAAGTAGGAGAGAGGAATAATTTGAAAATTATACTTAGACATGGGATTTAAGGGTTGTTTTTAAGGTTGAAATGGTTTTCAAACCACTAGTCATTGTGCATTATGAATGCCATCATTTTTTTTTTGTTTTGTGTTGTTAATTTAGAAACAAAATTAAAAGCAAAACGATCATTCGCTTCCGTTGTGGGATTCGATCTCTTCAAAAACAATGTCTTTTCATGTATCTAGACTGTCCGTATTTTCAATAGCCTTTTTTTTGCACGATTGATCTCCTTCTTCTTCCAATAACCAATTATTGGTATTCACTCCTCTTGTGAAGTACGCCCTTCACTCTCAGTCTTCTTTCCTCTAACAAAAGTTTACTAATAGCTTCAACAAATTCTAAAGTTTCTTTCCTAAACATCAAGATTTGTTTCATGTGTTCATAAAAATGGAGAAGTGATAGGCTAAGTCAAGTGTCTTATCTTCACTTCAATCACACTCCAACTTAGAAATGGTGCCATTGAGAAGACCCAAATGATTTCAGATTTCTATACCTTTCACCATTCGCAGCGTGTCAAACTTCTCCTTCAGGTACAACCGATTTAAAATGCTTTGTGCTTCAAGCTTCTCCCAAAACTCTTTAGTGGTTTAAATTTCATGCACATTAGCAAGAACATTCTTTGCTAAATTTAGCCTGATTGCACTTGCAACTTTCAAATCCATTTCCTCTCAATCTTCATTGGTGATGCTCAATTTCTTTGAAACTTTATTGGAATCGTTGTTGGACTCTCTTAGACCACTATCATCATTTAACGCTGTTGGACATTTTCTTTTCGGGGTTTTCTCCCTATGCCTCCTCTCAGTACCTTATGAACTTGGGCTTGCTCGTGGACTTTGGGTCTTGGATTGGACAACTCTATCAAACAAAAATAGTTGAATATTTTTATTAAAAAATAGTAGAATTTGATGCAAGAATTACAACAGATTTTTATCTAATTATTTACTTGATATGTAATGAAATCTATTATTTTTTTTAAGTATCACAGGTTATTTAGTTAGGGTTTAAATCATTGTTAAGATTTATTAAATAAGATATAATTGTTTTTATACAAATCCCTTCTCATGTTACTATAAATTCAACTACCAAAGACGTATATTCTTGATAGAAGAAATCAGACATTCAAATTCCTCACTCTTTTATCTTATTGAACTAAAAAAACAAAGCTGATGTTGATATTTAATAAGATACTAATACTTATTAGTATCTCATTTTATTAAATTAACAGGGAAATAACACTTTAGCAGGTTAGTAGTTGCATTAATAATTAACATGATGGGCAAATAATTAAATATAAATTGTCCCATTTTTCAAAAGAGAAAAAAAGTTAATCCCAAATCCAATTATATAACCATACACGTCTTAGATAATTCCGCTAGTCCTCACCTAATATTTGAAATATATATTTTATCATAAAATATCAAGTAGATTGTGCAATCCTACCTGTACTTTTTTCGACAAGAATAATGCATAAAATTCAAAGGGTATTGCTGTAATTTAACTCTTTTTTAGAACCTTTCTGGCGAGAATATTGTAACATATATCCATACCACATGAATTGTCTTTGATAAATAAAAACAATTTCTTTATTAAATAAAATCTTCTAGAAATTTATGGTGGTTGAACTATAATAAAACAACAAAGCTAAATCACCTAAATTTAACATGAAGTAAGGTCGAAGATGTTGTCGATGTAAATCTTTGAGATCTTAATTTTACGAAGATCTCAATAAAAATATTGGTAAAATATTGATGACGATAGATATTTTTGAATTTTTTTTAGAAAAGAAAATTAAAAAAGGACTATTATTTATATTATATTTACATGAGTGACATTTTGTTGCTTATTCTTATGTTTTGTGGATTTTTTTTTTTTTTTTTTATGATATAATGGAAATATCAATTTACCGCTCAAGTCAATGTCGAACCTATGAAAATATGATATCGAAGAAAATATCAACATGAAGAAGGAGAAGAAGGAGGGTAAAATACATCATTTTATCATTACAAGTAGCTTCAGGGATCATTTAGGATAAAATACATTTTTAGGCAAGATAAAAAATCCATTAATCAAATTTAACTCCTCATTTAACAACGAAAAGCACTTGGTTAAATAATGAAGATGTGCCACGTGATACAATTTTTTTTTATTGGATTAAAAAATGGAAAGCACTGAATTAGGTGTAGCCTTTAACAACCCATCATTTACTTTTACAAGTAGCTTCTGTACTTTAAAACAATTTTCAAACTTCGGTACTAAAATGTTTATTTTAAAATTTTATAGACTAAATAGACACCTATTTCAAAACTCAAATCTCAAAAATACATTTCATAGCGTGACATCAATGTGAAAATGGATCACAAACTCCTAACTACAAGTCTACAACACGAATTGTAAAAAAAAAAAAAAAAAAAGAAAAAGTCAACAACACGAATATATATTTACGAATTCCATATTATTATTATCCAAATTAATTTTAATAATAAACTGGTGTAATCCAATCCTAATCTTTCCTGATAATTTATTTCTTGAGAATATTTCCTCGACGTCACCCAATTTATTTTCTTGATAATCAACTTTCAATATATGATTGATGATTAGCTCATTTAAAATTATCAAAAGATACTTCTTTAGAGCTCAAACATGACGGTAATAGTCTCTTAGCCTAGCAATTAGTGTGACAAAAAAATATTATCAAAAACACCTACAATCATTTAAGAAGGGTAAATGAAAAAAAAAAAAAAAAAATTAGATAATATGGGTGTCTTATGTTTGGTTTAACTTTTTCCCTCTTCAACCCAAATAAATAGGCCTAATTACACAATTGGCCAAGTCTATCCTACTTTTTACACAAAAGTATGACCCAAGTACATTTTCAACCCTCTCTACCATTCAAAAATATATATATATATATATATATATACACACACACCAAAGACGCATGTAAAGAAAGTTTCTTGACTTTATAAACTTTCCAAAGTGGTATTTTTATAAAATCTACACGAGTAAGAAAATTTTATCTAAAAATCTGAAATGTGCTCCCCTCATAAACAAAACGAAAGCAAAAATCGACAAGAAGTTTCAAAGGAGAAAACAAGGTATACTTGATATATCCAATATAATATATTTGATATATATTTGAATTTTCTAGGGAAAAAAAACCAATGCGTATTTGATAAGCGCATGAACAAGATAATTTGTACAATATATTATATTATATACTGAACAATATATATGATGTATATTTGCATTTTCTAGTATATTTGTCAACATATACTAAAAAATAAACCAGGGTATATGCAATGCATATTTATATTTTTCATGAAGGGATCAAATCTCCAGCGGAAGCATTTGATCGCTTTTTATTTTGATTTTGGAAAGATGAAAATTACAGAAAATAAAGAAAAAAAAACATAAACATCATATGCTGTAATTTTCATAACGTTAAGCATGATTAAATGAAAGGAGAAAAGAAATTACATCTGAAGAATTTTTCTTTCTACAGCATCTTCTCCTTTTCTTTCCAACAACTTGTTCTCCTCTTCTCTGCAATTAGATGTCTCTAGAAAGTCTTTCTAACTGTTCTTTAGTAAGGAACCGACTTGTGGAAGCCTCTTGTTGAGAATAATTGAGGCATGAAGATTTTGAGAGAGAGAGAGAGGAAATATTCTTGTTGAGAATCAACAGACCTCATGCAAAATGCACGAGGGCATTTAAAGAGAGAGTGGAGTTGCAACTCCTTCTCCTCCACCCGTACTCCCCTTCATTAAGGGGAGTGGTTTTATTAAATTAAATTAAAGTAAAATAATTAAATAAAATAAATACATAATTATTTATTTATGGATTTATAACAATTTGATGTTAAGAAAATTCTTTGATTTAATGCGGTTTACTATACAAATAAATATATGTAAAAAGAATGCATTTAGTTGTTTTTACAGTAACTAAAGATAAATCTACAAATATAAGAATAGTGGATGAACATATGGGACAATGATGTGTGGAGAAGATGATTGTAAGTGTCAAGTATAAATATAATCAAAATCGCATGCGTTGGGATGAAGAAGTAGGGTTGAGAAGACTTCACTAACATATTTCTAAGTAATACTTAAGTAGGTGTTCATGTTGCAAATTCGAAATTGGGAACACATCTCTCGATACTTCGACGCCACATTTATCTTATTTTTAAGACGTATGATGAGTTTCTCTTTAACAAAAAATTAACCTTATCTCCAAAGCTAATTCTTTTCTTGTTTAAACGAAAATGGTCAATCACATACTCTCCCAAGCAATTGATTATACTTACTTAAACCTATTTGTTCGATAGATTCATGCAAGATTTTCAACACACATTTAAACAAGATGAAAGCAACTTAACTAAAACTTAGAAAATGTTAGTTTCATTCATTCAACCCATTAAGAAATTTAATCACCCATAATGTAAGATGTTAAAGATGATAAGGGATGTAAATATGGAATCAATCAATCTTATATTAAAGAAGTATGCAAGTGTTTCGATTACATTATCTTAATACAAATAAGAAATGTGGAAATGAAAGTGAAATAGTGAAATAAATAAGTCAAGCCATCAATGGCAGTGTCTTGCTTCTTGGATGCTTGAGATAAATGCTATTTGATATACTTTGCACAAGGGGAAAATGGATGGATTCTCACTCTCCGAGAGGCGACACTAAACTTTCACTAAGAATCTTCTCAAAAGAGAGCTTGAGGTAGAAGATGATAATGGTGGTAAGGGAGATTGAGTAGAGTTTTCACCCACTATTTTATCTTTATCTTCAACTTGATCTCCCACGTGCTATCTATAGCATCCAAAAAGTGGTCTCATGATTGTCTGACACATTTGCATTTAGTTTCATGCGCTGCTACGCAGACTTCATTGTGTCATAAATTCATTGGTTCTGTTGTGACTCGACCAAATCAATTGTCCACTTATGTATAGACATGACAACCACCGCTCATGCGTCCAGCGATTCTTTTTCTTCTCGACATCGATTCATCGACGCGTTGATCAGTGAAACGATGTATTCTTTGTGATTCTGGCAGCATCTTTTTCTTACCGTTTAGCATTTTTGACTTCTTTTTGTCACATCTTGTGTTCAAAAGATATAAAACTCACAAATTTTAGGATAGAGGTTTTTATAAACATCATGAACGTAAAGTTATTCATATTACATTATTTCATTATCAAATGCATGCACTCATCTCCTAAATTACTCTAATTATTCCAAATAAAGAGTATAATAACTTGTCTTTCTACAAATTATCCGCTTGTTTTACCCTTGTAACTACCTTTTTATCCTTACATACCACTGATTTTCTAATAAACAATTTTTTTTTGTTCAACCATAAACCAACTCCATCTCGGGCCAATGAGAGGATGGGGTTCCATTGTTCAAAATCCAGAGTGTGCACTTAAGGAACTACTCATCTACTTACCATAACATGAGAATGAATGAATTTCATATTATGAAGTTATGTTCCCACCTCCCCACTCGAACTAGTCCCAAAATGGTAAACTTATTGAGTCGGTGACTCAGACCACTTTCACTCATACAAATCAAAGGATGAACCCTTACAGATAGGAGTTCATAACTCACTCAGGATTGAGATCGGGTTACATATGATAATCCTGAGATATATTAATCTCTTCTGTCAACAACGTGACAAAGAGAGACTAATAATTTCAGAAACTAATCTTATACAAACTCTTTGTATAGGATACCCTCACTCGCATTGTTGGGAATGACCCACACATACCAAGACCCATGATCCTTAAGAGAGTCACATGGGGAGTTTCCACTTTCCATTTGTTCCACTTTGGAGAATTAGGGAATGACCAGAGGATTTAAATAGGAGAGCACCTCTAGTGACTTGCAAATTGGAGAGTGTGGGAGTAAAGGGTCTTTACCCACACACGCGTCGCCTCTGATGTCTCTCTAGTCGGGCGACTCAGGAAATCGTGATCCTGTGAACGATTCTAAGCATTTTTTTTTCACTCAATTTCTTATTCCAACTAATTTTCCAGAATTATTATTTTCGTTTAAACATTTTATTATCATCTCTTTACAATTCTCCATAAAAGTTATCCAACGTGGTTACTCTAAGTGCAAATTAACAAAAAAGTACAAGCATAAATGTATAAAACAAGTGGAAACCATATTTAAAAATGAAATATATTTAGTGCATCTCGTACAATATTTAATTTTGTGTTGCTCATATAATTGTTCAATCACATCTTGCGACGTGAAAAACTCTATTTGTTTGTGATAGAAATAGGCAGCAGTTTTTATTTTTAAAAAGATATAAGGGACATAAAATTATCAATACATAAGTTTATAGAATAGGTTTCATCATGACCAAATGAAAACCAATACATTGAACTGGTCAGATCATATAAATATTTGAAAGAGGACCCAAATTGTAAAAGACGAAGAATGAAGGTGGAAAGTTTGTAAGGGGGAAGTTATTGGTGGAATAAGTTGGACAAACTCAGATTCACAAATCACAATGGATAAGCTTCAATAATGGAAGTTAAAGCAGGAAGGGGAATGAGTCTGTAGCGAGGGAAACCAGCTTCTTCAAGTATTGTCTTCCACTCCTTCTCTCTTCTTTCTTTTCCATTTGTATGCGCCAACATTAGCAGATCGAAGTAGAATCTTGTGTCATCAAATGCCCCTTCCCCATCTTCATTCAACACCACTTCCACGATAATCACTTTCCCCGTTTTCTCCGGAATCGCTTTCTTGCAATTCACCAGAATTCTCACGCACTCTTCGTCGTTCCAATCGTGCAATATCCACTGCGATTCACCGATTCCAAATTTAGACCACCATTTTCAAACCCTTTAATGAAAGAATCAATCAATCAATCGCTTACCTTCATAAAAATGGCGTCCGCTTTGGGAATGTCCTCGAACATGTCTCCTCCGATGTGGGTCACTCCTTGATAGACCGGCGCGGTGCTGACCACGTGTGGCAGATCGTAATTGATGCCTTTGATGTGGGGGAAGGCTTTGACGATCTCGGAGACAGAGCCCCCGATTCCGCCGCCTACGTCGGCGAGTGAGTGAACAGAGTTGAACCCATCTTGGTAAACAGAGAGGATGGCCTTCATGACGACTTTGGAAGTGGAAGCCATGGCGTCGTTGAAAAAATGGTTGAATTGGGGGTTTTGGGAAGCGAAATCCCAAATGTCAAGGCCGTTGGCTATTTGGAAAGGGCTTCCGCCTTCCTTAACGGCCTGAGTGAAACAGAGCCATGGGTTGACCATCCATTGGTGAAGCTCCGAGAAGACCATGGGAGCGAGGGTGAGAGGGGAGTCTCGAAGGAGCCATTTGGAGGAGTGGGTTAGACCGTAGAGGGTGTCTCCGCCGTCGGATGGGTGATGAGCGGCGAAGATGTTACGACGGACTAACAACCTCATGATGCGAGAGAGGTAGGAGATTTGTGGGGAGGAAGAGGGATTGGAGGCGGCAATGGAGGAAGCAATCTGAGAGAGAGAGATGGGAGAGCCATGGGAGTTGATGATATCGGGTAACTCAAGTTCGACGGCGCATTTTAGGGCCATTGAATCGGCAAAACAGAGCATGTATTTCCATATCTCTGCTTGGCCTTCAAGTAGTGCCTCTGCTTCTTTTGTATGGTTGCTTTCCATCTCTCTATCTCTGGTGTGGTGGTTTTGTTTTGTAAGGGAGAGATGATTTGTGATTTATATAATGGAGTTGGTGTAAGGATAGGGCCGTGGGTGACACTCACAAAGGGTGCCAACGTACATAGAAATTGCAAATAATAATAATAATAAATAAATAAAATAGTAAAATAAAATTTGAGTGGCTAAACCGTTCTTGGATAAACTTGTTTGGCAAAAAAATCCAAATTCTATTCCATGTTTTTATTTAATGAATTCAACGTATATGTATTTGGCATACAATTTAGATTATGTTTTTATAATTATTTTTAGATTTCGTAATCCAAATGGTGTAATATTTGAAAATAATATTTTTTTATTTTCATCGTATATTCATTTTAAATTTTGAATTTTAAAATGTAGAATTATATTAAATAAAAATAAAAATAAAAATATTTAGAAAATATAATATGTCATGTAATAAATTCAATTTCTTTTATAAAAATGTAAAATATATTATATGATGTATTATAAATAATATAATATTACAAAAATAATAATTATATCATTTTAACATATATCATATTCATAAATAAATTAAAAATAATTTATTGCCAACCAAATATTAGTGGGCAACTACGACTAGTTTTATGGTTTATAAATATATATAGTATCAAAAACATTTTAAACAACGGTTTAAATTAGAATCTAATTTATGAATTTGTTACCAAGCACATATTTGATTTTGAGCTTTTAGTTTTCAAATTCTTTACCAAACATGTCCTATTATATAAAATACTCCTAAACTTTATATTTTATGTCAAAAATAACCTTAAACTTTCAATAGTTCAAAAAATACTCTTAAATTTCCGGAATAAGTTAAAAAATTCCCTTGCTATTAGTTTTGAATGGAAACCTTTAGTTTTTTTCTTTTTCTTTTTTTTTTTTTTTTGTTAAAAATACTTTTAGACTTTCAAATGTTTCAAAAATACCATTAAAATTTTAAACAAGTAAAAAAAAAAAAAAAAAACTTTACTATTGTATGAACATAAACCATTAATGTTGTTTTACTTCTTCCACGGTTTGTCTCCCATCTTCTTTTCAATACCCTCTTGCTCCCATTTTTGTTAACTGTCTAACATTTGTTTATCAAAAATAAATAAATAAAATCGCATACTTTAGTTGAGGTATACAAACTATAATAAGAAACAAGAGAATAAAAGAAGCACCCAGAAATTTTAAGATTTAAATGTTTTAACAAAGTCGTATGTTAGTAGTTGAGTATGTGTTAATAGTCAATTTCGTTTTATTTGACTATTTATCGTTTTGATATATATTAGGGGAAGATTTTGATTTTTAAATTTTGGGAGATTTTATGAAATTTTATGTTTTAACTTAAAATTTTGATTGCTGAGAAAATTAGTATAAACTAAGAATTAGAAAATTAAAAGAAAAATGAGAGTATTTTATATGAAAAAAAAAAGAGAATATCTAGATAATTTGTTTTAAAATTGGTTTTTTCTGAACTCAAACTTGAAATAAATTGATCACCATGTTAGCGATAGGAGCATTTTTAATATTTTTGTTTAATTTTAAATGTATTTCTGCAATGAGGTATTAATGTTTCTGTACATATACTAACGATGAATGTATTCTTTAACGTTTTTTTTAAGTTAAGGATAATCTCGAAACTTTTGAAAGTTCAGGAGTATTTTTTAAACAAAAATGTAACGATATCCATCCAAAACGAGCGACAAAGGTATTTTTTAACTCTTTTTAAAAATTTAAGGATATTTTTAAAACTTTTAAAACTTTAGGAGTATTTTTTGCATAATATACAAAATTCAGAGGTTTTTCTTTTTAATAAATTAGCCTAAAATAAAGACTTTTGGACAAATGGGCTTATGAAAATATGCACTATGCCCTTAAATCAAAAAATCAGACTATTTTTTTTTCTATAACATACGAAGAACATAGAATTACTCCAAGCTAAGCACGCTTAATTTTAGAGTTTTTAGGATTGAGCCACCGAAAAGGAAGATGCACATTGTGAGTGTAGGTAGTAACTTTCAGTTCTTACAAGCCTTTCTAACTATACTTTCATATCCTCAAGATTTGTTTCATTTAGATGTGACCTAGGTTCATTCATGCCCCCTAAACTCGTGGTGTTACATACTAACCAGCTCCCACATGGTTCGTCCCCAAACCACATCTTATTGGGAGAAGCTTTTCTCTGATACCATTTGTAATGTCTTAAGCCCAGAATTCGGATTTTGATTTTAGATCCTAGGCTTGGGGCATCACACTTTTACTCACAAAAGAAACTTAAAAATCTTTAAAAAAAAAAAAAAATTGTGCCACGTGGCACAATTTCATTGGGTGCTAGTCGAGGTGCACCCAAGTTTTTCCCGACATACATTTTGTGACTTCTATCATTCTCTCTCATCATTTTTTATCTTCTTTCTAATTTTTCTATGACTTCTCTTCTCTCCAACTCTCTTGAGATGCTCCAAGAATTTTGTTAACAACTTTAACTTTCTCTTCATTTTATTCTCTTTTGTGGCAAGCTTTTATGATTTTTATAATCTTAAAAATTTTTTGGTCTCCTACTTTCATTCATAGTTGAGTGAGTTAAGTCAAATTCCTTTTTTGCTGAAGAGGAAATACAGGTAAATTTTTTTCCCTCTTTGATGTAGTTTTTTTCTTTACAAAAAGCTTTTTCAGTTCTAGTTGAATCTACAAAATACATTATTTTTTATGTTGTGAGATAAGTGATTTTTTATCTCGCAACTATCTTCCAACTTTCAAACATGAAATGTCTAACTCAAAATCATTTTTATACATGTTTTAAGTGATTTAAGTTGGGCATACACATGTTTTAGCTGGATTTTTAGGTACAACTTTTAATCTTGCAATAATCTTCCGACTTCCAAACTTGAAACATCTAACTTCAAATTATTTGTATATGTGTTTTAGGTGATTTAGGGTGGGTATGCACATGTTTTAGCTCCCTTTTTAGGTACTATTCTTTATCTCGCAACATCTCACAACTAACTTCTAACTTCCAAACTTAAAACGCTCAACTCCAAATCATTTTTATACGTGTTTTCGGTGATTTACCTTGGGTTTGCATGTGTTTTAGCTAGTTTTTTTAGGTATTTTTTTTATCTTGCAACTATCTTGCAATTTCAAAACTTGAAACATCCAACTCCAAATCATTTTTATACATGTTTTAGGTAATTATAGTGGGTATGCACGTGGTTTGGCTAGCTTTTTAGGTATTGCCTTTTATGTCGCAACTATCTTTTCACTTCCAAACTTGAATCATCAACTCCAAATCATTTTTATACATGTTTTAGGTAATTTAGGATGGGTATGCACATGTTTTAGCTAGCTTTTTAGGTACTATCTACTATCCTTGTAACATGAAAATTTTAAACCATTAACTCGAATTAATTTATATCTATTGTAAAATTGATGAGCAAAATGACGAAAAGATGGAAGCACGAAAATCGAAAATTTATAATATTAAAATAATAATTAAATAAATATAATAATTAAAGAAAATAAAATAATCAAACAAACTAAAATAAAGAAAGTGAGATTTTATGGAAAATAAAATCTCTCAAATTTCTCCAATTTTCTCTCCAATGTATGTCATTCAATATCTACCAAAAGCCTTATTTTATAGGGCAAGTAGGTGGTGGAACTTCATGTACAGAAGATGATTCGGAGTTGAGTGTTTCAAGTTTGGAAGTTGAAAGATAATTGCAAGATAGTTGCAAGTTTAAAAAAAAAATATATATATATATATATTAAAAACCTTCCTAACATATTGTAAACTCACCATAAATCACTTGTAACATGCATATAAATGTTTCACAACGAGTTAAAAACAGTGTTTGCAAACCTCCTTCCGAAGTAGCAGCGTCGTCTGACGTTGCAGTACCGTCCAAAGTAGTTGCTACTGTCCACATCGCTGAAACACATTGTTGTTGCTGTCCAAGTCTCCGCGGCTGTCCTATGGAAGCACGTGTTCATCGATGGGTAGTCACGCGAGAGGGGAGTGAATCATGGCGGTAGGTTTAATGTTTAAGAGTTTCTTAGTAGGGGGAAATTTAGACATTTGATATGAACCAGGATATCCTTATGTTACCTCCGGAACCAATCACACGTTCAAGAGCCAAGAAATTTCTCAATTAGCATTGAATTCTCACATAGAAATAAAGATGAATTCAATAAGGGGATTCAAACAACAACTTCAAGATGAAATTGTCTGAGTGTAGCTGAATTTCATTCATATTATTTTATTTGCAAATATACATTAGTTCTGGTATTTTCGTTGTGGGACCCTCTATATGTTTTATATGAGTTTTTAGTATATTTTGAATTAGGAGTAGAATGGACTTTTTGGTTAAGCCGAATAGGTTTTAAGGAGGTTAGTTTTTGAATTTTGAGTTGTCAAAATTTTTCTGAATAAAAAATCTGTGGTAGATGACGGAGCTTCATCACCATCCTTTGCAATTCTTGAGTCAAGGTTGCACTTACCAAAAACATTCAGATAAGTCTGATCATTTTTGCTTGTGGAGTCTTTGAAATTAGGGTAAGAAACGTTCTCCTTATCTCTTGGTCCTCAATCAAAAGGTAATGCAAAATCTATTTCTTCCCTTTAGATGGTTGTCAAATTGATTTGGGGTTTTAGAATTTAATATTAGATTTTCAACAAAGTTACTAATTTTTAAATGTCTAGGGTTTTCATATCTTATATGCGAATTTGTTTCAAAGGTATTTGTTTTAAAAACTCATCCCTAAACTCTTTAGGCCCACAAAATTTTCCTATTTTTGACAACTTTCCACATATATTTGTTTTTTCTTTTCAATGTCCATTACCAGATTGTGTTTAAGTAATTTTACTCGCTCAAACTAGTAGTCAATAGGTCAGTTTACGTCGGTTGGTAGTATTTGGGTTTGTAACGCTAACCAGCGTAGGTGTGTTTTGGAATATATTTTCATGTGTTTAACTTAAAAATAAATTATTCTGATAGAAAAATAAATGTTTGATAATTATTTAAAATGAATTTTAGTTTTAAGGTCGTTATTTTAAATATTTCTATTAAAAATATTTAAATAAAAATATTTTTAAAATATTTATTTTTTAAATTAATCCAACCAATATTTTAGTCAATTTTGAGTGTAGGAGGAAAGAGAGGAAGAAAAACAATTTGGATTTGTGAGGGGAGTGAGAAAAGTGCAAAGAGAGAGGGTAAGAGAAGGATGGGAGTCGTTGGGAGGGTAGAGAGAAGAGAAAGAAAATATTAATTAATAATATATTAATTGAAAAATCACTAAAAGAAAAGTTTTAAAATATATATAGAGAGATATTTTTTTTTTATAAATAAAGTTATCTTCAGAAAGTTGATGGGACCTTCGCAAAAAAAAAATTAAAAAGCTGATGGAATCTTTAAAAAATATTAGGGGTGTTTGGAAAATTGTAATAGGATAGACTTAGTATTGTAATATAATTCAAAATGAATGTTTGGCTTGAACGTTTTAGGCCCGATTTGTAATATGACAGTCATCCCATTTTGGCAGTTTTTAACTCAATCCTATTTCCCACCATTTCCATGATTCGCAATCTCATTTTCATTTTCGTTTATTCTTCTCGCATTGATTTCCAATAATACTGTTACATTCCAGCTCCCCAAACAACCCTTATTGGTATTTGGTGATAGTTCCAAAAATCTTGCTCTGCAAATTTAATATTTATTTTATAAACAAAATTAAAATTTTACCATTTTTCATTTCTTTTAAGTTGTTATAAATTTGACTTTCATTTAGATTAAAATGTAAGTACTTCAAATTTGACGGTCATTTCAACTTTGTTAGATAATTATTTTGGTTGTTTTCAAATATAGGAAAGTAAATCAAAATCTTTATAAATATAGTAAAATTTTACTGTCTATCAGCTATAAATCGCAATGGAGACATAGTAGTCTATCGTGATTTATTACAAATAGGCTGTGATATTTTGCTATTAGTTATAAATATTTTCAAATAGTTTTGTCATTTAAAAGAACTTTATACATATTTCTTTTCAAGGTTTTCAACGTTTCTCTCTCCCTCTCCTGAAATTACGTTTGAATCATAAGTCAAAATTCTTAATAACTATTTATGGGTTTATTTGTTTTCTACTCTATAGTAATAGTTTAAAAATCCAAGCTTATATTTAAAAGCAAAACAGTTTTTTACGTTTTTAAAACTTGAGTAAGAATTTAAATATTTACTAGATGAAAATTATTTTAAAGAAATTGAAAAAAAAATGATTACAATTTAAAAAATAAAAACTAAAAATGAAAGAGTTAGTATTGAACTTTTTGCTAACATTTGAAAACATCTATTGTATCTTATTTACATTTAAATCATTGCTTGGAAATAAAATGTGGATTAAGATGACCAATGGCATTAATTCTCCAAACTTGGAAAATAAAGTGCAAAAAAGAATGGCCCACTAAAGGATAAGTAGTTGAAATAGTGGCATCCTGTCAGGCAGGTAGTCAGTCTTGGTGGTGTGACACCTCCCCACTTTCAGGGAGGATTCCAGATGTATATTACTTTCAATATTATTTTATTTTATCTAACTTTTTATTCACAACCAACTATTTTTCTCCTAAATGCTATTTTACTTTTATACTTTTATTAACAATCATTTCGATTTATATTATTATTTTATAGCTTCTAATTTATGAATTGCCAATGTCATCATATCAAATCATATGGTAAAAGTATTGATTCCATAGTAAGATTACACTATAATTACTAAATAATTATCTTTTAAATATCAACATGAATTATAGGGAGTAAACTAAAATAGTTGAATTATAGTAGTCTATATTTAAGGTGTATATTAAAATAATTTGTGTTTGAAGGGTAAATAATTTTTGTTTGAGTTCTAGGTACAAATAATTTTTGTCTATCTAGAGATGCAGATTGTTTTAATCCTAGTTTAGGGTCTATTGAACTAACTTGCTATGATATCATGTCGATTGATCCAAAAGAATGAAGGAAAGTAAATTTAATATCATATCATCTAACTTTTTTTTTTTTTTTTTTTTTTGGCTCCCACATACATCTCCGTCCATATAATTTCAATCTCCTCCAATGCCTTAACAGAAGAAATCAAATCACAAAAATTAAATTCAAATTCAAAATCAAACCAAAACCAAAACCGACTCCATATTACATATAGTTCCATATCTAAATCAATAACCGCTTATGCGTACAACATAAGCGAAAATACACTTTTGGTGTTTGTGAGTTTAGTGTCAATTTGGTCGGTTGAGTTCGTAAATTTTAGATGAGATGCTATTTTATTACTATTTTTATATTATTTATTTAGATTAGGTATATTTTCTTTTTTTTCTTTTTTTCTCTCTATCTCCTCCCTTCTTCTTTCTCTACCCCTCCATCCCGCTAAAACCTAGCTCCTTCTTTCATAGCCCCATTGCTTTCAAAGGTAAGGCCTCAAATTTGTCACACGACTTTTTAATCTTTTCCTTGTCCCTAAGCTCTTCTATCCAATAACTAACGACACCAAGATCAATTTTCTGTCCTATTGCGACAAGGCAAGTCCCAAATCCATAAAACCTAGAGCTCAGAATGATTTACGTTTCGAACCCTTGTTCTTTTCCCTATAAATTCTCAAGGTTTTCGTAGGGATCGGATGACCCTTTTACAAGCGTGTTTATGATTGATGACTCACCCTTCATAAATTTATGAAATTTAACATTTTTCTTACATAACAATGCCACTTTTTTATAATGTATCACCTTAGGAATGGTCATCTCTTTCGTAGTTCTAACACGATGGTCATCTTTATCGTGAGCTCTACTTTTTTCACCCAAGCACAACAAACTATGAAAAAAATAGGGTATCTGTACGAACCTGTCCCATTAAGGATGACCTCTACGTAATTTTATTTTTCTCACCAAAAAATACAACAAACTGTGACAAAAATGGGATAAACACAACAGTTGAAAATCGCGATAGAGATGACTATCGTCATAGGGCTACGAAAGAGATATGGTCATCCTTAACGCAATACATTATAAAAAGGCGTAGTGCACTCTTATGTAAGCAAAAAGTTAGATCTCATACATTTGTAGAGGGGTGAGTCATCAATCATAAACACACTTGTGAATGGGTCTTCCGTAAAAAAAGAAAAAAAAAAAAAAAAACTCTAAATTCTCCCTCTAGCACTCTCCCAACTCTGTTTGGAGCTTAAATCTTCGTTTATGAACTTCGTGCAGATTTGTGGGATGATAGAGTTCCTCGAGCCACCACAAATTTTTGAATGGGTAATTATTTTGATTTTTTAAGATTGTGAGTTGTAGGGGTTTGATGCAAATAAATTTTTGTTTCATGTCCATTAATGGCGTCCAATTCAACCCTCTCATGGAAAGGATGCTAGAAACACAAGAAAGAAAAAGGGAGAGGGAACTGATAGTGAATTCTTCTAATTTACATCTTTTCTTTAAGAGAGATGGAGGGGAGAGGGAAATGATGAAAGAGAAGAGAAGGGGAGGAGAAAAAAAAATTGTAAAAAGAAAATCTACCTAATATTTAAAAATAATATAAAATTAATCAAAAAATTACCACTCATTTAAAATTTGTCAACTCAACATGTCATGTCACTTTCTCTTAGTCAACTTAATGATCAAATTTATTTAGCGACCATTTAAAAGTATTTTTGAAAGCTCGAGTACTAAATTGTTCTTTTTTAAACTTTAAGAACTAATTAAATAGACACTAACCTCAAATCTTAGGAATCAAAAGTATATTTTATTCAAGATTTTACTTAAAAAATGATGAAGAAGAGAAAAGCCTTTCAACAATTGATAAACCCAAAATCAAAGTTGCAAGAACATACAAACATCGACTTTATTTCTCCTAAATCAAAATTAATTAGCTATACTCCACTTGATGCATCACTATGATTAACAAGGGCTAATTAGCTATACACTACGAGATTTTGATGCATCACCTTCAAATAGAAAAGTCAATATATTTTTATTAGGGGTGGTTTTGTGCACTAAGTTGAGTTCATATGTTTAGAATCCATACGTTTGTAAAATTTATATGTATGTAGAGTTCATATATGTCTGTGTTTCCTTAGGATGCTGAGTTCATATGTTAGGAATTTTTTGTGCAATTTTTTTTTACATAAATAATCTATTTTTATGATGATTATATTTATTTAGAAACTTTTTTATTCAATATATATATATATATATATAATAAACTACCGATTGCAGTTTATTTTATTGTTTTTTAAGTATAGATACATAGTTTGGAGTTTTGGGAGATGGGGTTTAGGGTTTACTTTTGGATCATGTATGTATTTAAATTTTTTTTTTTTAATTTAAGCAATCATTTTACGAATTTGTGCATATGACGTTTCTAGTTAAGTCATTTTTATTTTAACACTTTTGATAAAGCTTTTTAAAATAAACACTCATGTGTTTGACAATTTTTTTTTTTTGTCAAAAGTGTTTTTACATACAAATTTGTTTGATTTCTTACAAGATAAAATTGATTTTATTAATGTTAAATTACTATAAAGAACAATTATAAAATACTATGAACTAATAAAAAAAAATCGGGAATCCAACACTTTGACAGAACTTACGTACTTCTTTGTTAACAAATATGTTTTTATTGACAATTTTGTGCGTCAACTTAAATATAAACATTTATTGATGTTTTATATAATTTTTAAATTAATAGTTATTTTGTAAGCCCCGTACTTGTCTTTGAGAGAATGTAAGTAAGAAGAAACTATGGGACAGGTTTTGAGTAAAGAAAATTGGTCGAGTTGTGTGAGAGCAAAAATGGCTAAGTGTTGTCCATGTGATGGGTGATTATGAGTTGAGGGTATGTCTAAAGCTTGACAAGAGTTGCCGTTGGTAGGCATGTGTTGAAGAGGGCAGCTTAGCATGGGAATAGATGTGAAGGAAGGAGGGTGCAATAGTCGTTGGTAGAAGTATGTGTTGAAGGCTACTATGTGCTATAAGTTGGCATTGCTATGCGTTGAGATGGCCTATGCGTTGAAAGTTGGTATGCATTGGTGCATAGAAAACGGGTCGAGAGGGTCATGCGGTAGTCGGCTATTCGGCGTTGGGCAATCAGTGGCATGGTAAGTTGAGGCTATGCGTTGCTGAAGCCATGCGCGGAAGGTTGTGTTGGCTAATTCAAGAAGGAAGATGATGGTAGAGCAGGTAAGTCGGTGACTTATATTGACATATAAGTGAGTGCATCGAATAATTAAACCCTTTTAGACATATTTTCGAACTCAGATTGACTCCATTTCGCAGAAGAACAACGAGGAGAGGTGGAAAAAGGTGTTTATATCGAATTCAAGTAGAAACCAAATCATTTTCATGGTGACTTTGAAGCTGGAACCAGAAGCTTGATTGTTGCTGATAAATCTGGACACCAATCGGTATTTGAAGGAGAGTGAGCTGAGGAAGTTGAAGCTAGGACTGAAATTTTGAGGTTATTAAGTTGATTTAATTCCTAACAACTTTCTAAAGGATATTTAAGCTAAATCCGAGCAAAAATGTGTTAATTTCTAGGAGGAAGTAATCGAAGTTGAATTGCTAGACAATTTAAGGCAGTCGAAGTTATTTGGGAATAGTTCTCAAACGAAGACGAGTTATGGTCTGAAATTTTAAGATAAGCTAGAAAACTCAGTACTTTACAAGATTGTAGAAGAGGGGAAGTTCTGATTTTGGCTGTAATATGATTTTTAGCAGGATAAAGAAAGAGTTAGAAGGGAAGGAAGGAAGCAGTGGTATCAGGTGTCGTTAAGACAGTGGTATCGCTAAGGAGCTGAAGAGTGAGCAGCGGAACGAGTGTCGCTGATAATGCAAAGAGCTTTGCGTCTCACAACTCTCGCGGAAGTCTCGCTGGGTATCGCTCCTTAAGATAATCTCGCTAGTCTAGTTCACTCCAGTTTCGCTAGTGCAGTACTCAGTGGTGTGATTTCGCTGGTAGTCTCGCTAGTGACGTAGAGTATCGCTAGTTATGAATATTTTGGAAAAAGAGAGTCTCAGTGATGGAGTGAGAATGGTATACGTATATGCATACTTAATGATTATGGAGAGGGAGTTCAAAGAAAACCTAATGTGAGAAATGTGTTTTTACAGGCCAAGAAGAGCTCGGAAAAGCATATAATCCGCTCGGGACCTAAGACAAATTGTGAGTGACTTTCTATTTCATCCAAGGATTATTTCTAACATTGTGCAAGTGAAAACGAGTATGTCATATGAACTACTATATGCGTGTTATCTAAATGCAACCCACGGCCGAAGGACCATGTGTGAAGACCTATGGGGATATGATATATGATACACAGTGCTGAGGGACCATGGGTAAGGCACTTGAGAAATTAATTGAGATGGATTCCAATGCCGAAGGACCTTGTGAGAAGGCATATGGAAAACCAGTATATGACGACTCAGTACTGAGGGACCACGAGTGAAGGCACTTGAGCAGTGGATTGACTTGGAACCGAGTGTTGAGGGACATCATGAGAAAGCACTTGAGAGTAGAAACGCCGAGGGACGACATGTGAAGGCGTGTGAATGTATGAATAATGAGAATTTGTTCATGAGGTTAAGTGCGTTGAGCTTTGCTCCGCTACCTCTTGGAAAGATATTTATATTATATTTATTTAATGGCATGGGTGACCTTGGAATCTGTACTTATGAAATACATAGTAGTTATTATGATCAATATCAATTCAATGATTTAATTGTAATTAGATAACTTAGTCACTCACTGGTCTTTAGGCTCACGCTTTCTTGTTTATTGTTGTTCATTTTAGATAGCTAGCGTGTCCAGGACGCCTAGCCTACAAAAGATCCTCATTTGGGCTTACTCTGCATTAGTTCTCTGGGATAGTTATAAATACTCAGTTTATGTACATGTTTTGTCATACATGATCCTTGTAGTATAACGAGAGTGGGTTTTGTACTGTGTGCTGAACAAATACATGTTATGATAAATTATGAGTTGAGAAATCATAATTTAGAATTTATGTTTAACTCATGACGTTTCACTAGCATGAAGCTTTGTATAATTGATCCGATATTGATTTATGTTTCAAAATATATGATGACGAGTGGGTGTGACATACTTAGTTTTAAATTAAGGATTTATTGACGTTTTTATGTCATGAGCGTCAACAAAGCAAAAAATCATGTGTCAACAAAGCCCAATTTTGTAGTAGTTATAATTTAAAATAATGGTCATTAAAGTTAGTGGAGTAATGTTGGAGTTGACTATCAACAGTGGTGGTTGGATGTTGTTGGAGTTAGTCGTAGGTAGTGGTCGCCAGAGTTAGCCGTCGACGATGGTCGCCAAAGTTGATCATCAGAGGTGGTCGCTGCAATTGAGCAACGAGACATCGATGGTGATGAGGGTTGAATACACTGTTGGTGGACATAGTATAAAATATCAGTGATATACGAAATTGGCCTTCCAAACAATGAGTTGAGTTCATATCTTAACTCATCTCATCTCATCTCTGCATCCCCAAACACCCCCTTAGAGTTTATTAATCAGAATACACATATTATTTTATCAAAGTCTATTAGTGACATACTTCTATAGAAAGAACAATCATATACTTATAATTATGTTAGTGATACTTCTATATTTTATTATTAGGGTCTATTAGCATATTGATAGACTTTTATATACTTCTATCAAAGTCTGTTTCAAAATATATATATATATACTTCTATCAAAGAGTCTATATATTCCTTTATACTTCTATCAAAATCTATCAGTAATAAGTATGTAAATGATATACTTTTATCACTATCCATTATATTAGTGATAGAAATACAATCATTGATAGACTTCTATTACTGTCTGTCAGTGATATAATAAGGACAAACTAAAACACAAATATGCTATGCAAAGATACAAATTAAAGATCGTTGAATAGCAAACCAAATTTTATGTGATCTACATATAAGAAAATGAAATCTTGATAGACCTTGATAGATTGATATCATTCGATTATTAGATTGCACATATAACTCTATAAGGTCATAAGTGACTACTTGTATAAAAACACTCATCTACTCATAATTCTATCATTGATACTTCTATATACTTCTATCAAGGTCTATCAATATATTAGGTTTTTGTTGTCTCTTTGTCCTCGAATTGTTAACGTGATTATATATAAAGGTAAACTATCAGTTTATTACTAAACACAAATCTTAAACAAATAGAATATCAAATAAGAATACCAGTGATAGACTTGTAAGACTTCGATCGGTATCTATCAGGGTTAGAAATATAATTATGGATAGAAAAATTGTAATGGGGACAAATAAATTAATAAAATTGTAAGCATGACTTTGACGTTTGGATTTTGCAAATATAGCAAAGTATTCTAATTCTATATTTTGTGTTGTATGTACTCCAATTTTGCCCTTTTAATGCATCTCTTCCTAATTTTTCTAGCACCCTTCTCATGGATTTTTCTGGTTATTCTCCCTTTTTTTTTCTTTTTTTTTTTCCTTTTTTTTTTTTTTTTAATTTGGTTGTACTCNTTTTTTTTTTTTTTTTTTTTTTCTTTTTTTTTTTTTTTAATTTGGTTGTACTCCGAAGTTATTTATTATTATTTTTTAATAGTAATTCATTTGGCTTGAAACATATAAATATACCGATATAAATCACTTTAATATATCTCAATATCAATTTTTTAATCTTCTCATGTATATATTTTGCAATTTTGGAATCTTCCTTCTCTCTCAATCACCATTTCTCTTCTCTTTTTAACACATCACATATGTATTTTTTTCTTTTTTGCATTTTTATCTGGATTCTAACTTTTTCATCTTTGTCATATGTTGTGTATTTTTTTTTCAATTCTTTTGTTTTATTTTCTAATTTCTCTTTGTTCAATTGTAGGAGATCTTTGTTATTCTTTTTAATATTCTTTTGTTCTATTTGGTGATTTTTTTTCTATGATTTAAGTTTTGACGAATCATACTATTTTTTTTTTTCAAATTTTAATGATATATCAGAATGTATAAATGATATACTAAATTTAAATTTAAAAACAGTTTTAATTGTACTATTTACTTTAAAATTTGTATATCACTAATATATCTAACAACAATCAACCTTCCATCGGTAATTTATTTTGAAGCAAACTATGTATGTTTCATTCTATAAGCATGATATTCCAAGTGTATTAATAGTATATATATTAGATATCAAATATTATTGTATTAGACATCAATCAATAAATACTTGAGGTAAGACATGAGTGTATCAATGGTATATCTAGCAGCAATCAACATTTCAAGTGTATCTGCAATATATCTAACGACAACCAACATTTAATCCGTAATTTATATTTTGAAGTAAAACATGTTTGTTTCATTTTATAAGCATAATATTTTAAGTGCTTTAGCAGTATATCAAACATAAAACACAAATGTATCCGACATCAATTAGTAAATATTTTTTGAAGCAAGATATGAGTGTATCAGTAGTATATCTGACATTTAGTCAACATTCCAAGTATTTCAGCAATATATCTAACAATAATAAACGTTCAATTAGCAATTACACATTTTAATTAACCATGTGACATTTTTGGATCTTCAATTATCTTTGTAGTTTTTATGAGTATTTCATAAGTATAGCAACAATATAAATAAAACATTAATCATTTCAAGTAGTAAACTGCTAAACTTTAATAACATGTCTTAAAAGAAATACACATTCAATTGATATCTATCAAATGTATATCACTTAATAAATTAATTTACAAGCATATTAGTAGTATTTCATGTATATACTCAATATCAGGTATATAACTCAACCAATGTACTTAAAATTGAGTATATCACCGATACACTATTGTGTTGATGCACTTAATTAATTGAGTGCATCTATTGTATTGATGCACTTCAGTTTAATGATCTATCTAAAACGAAGTATATCAAAAGAATATTAATTCAAAATTCAAATGACAATAGTTTAAATACATCAACAAGCTATCTGACATCAATCAACAAGCATGTTAAAATTTCAAGTATATCATTATGCTTTCAAGCATCAATGATACACCTACTATAAAGTATATCAATGATGTATCAATATTGAAGTGTATCAATAATATAACATATTCATTCAAAATGCAAGTATAACGTAACATTGGAAGAATATCATTAGTGTATTCACACACACATTCAAAAATTATTTTAGTATAATATTAGCATATCAATACATGAATACTCATTAAAAATACAATTTTAAGTATGCTATTTGTGTATCAATAGTATATCATTAAGATGATTACCTAGTTAGCTAATAACGTGATGTATCAATGATAAACTATAGATGTGGTTTATCAGTAAGCTAATATACTTGGTCCTTTATTAAAGGAAGTATATCAAATATACTTTGAAAACTTTACGTGTTTTCTTGTTGTTGAATGCTCACATGACTTGGTAATATATAAGGACATTTTTTACTTTACCAATTCTATTTGGGATGGGCTTAAGATATTTTGTTATATTTGCAAAAGAAAAAAACTATGAATACACTTGCAATATCTCATTTCTTTTTTGCCAAAACTGCGAGTGTCCCTATTTCTTACACTTCATACACCGATTTTGAGACCCAATTTTAAAAATAATACATAAATTTGAGGATTTATTTAATTTCATTGATTTGTTTTTCTTAAGACCTATATTGAAAAAGAATTTATGAAAAAGAAAAAAGAGAGAGAGAGAGAGAGAGAGAAATACGATTTTGGTCTATCGATTTACCTAATGTTTTAAAAATTTAAGAACTAAAATAAAACAAATCCGAGTTTGAAGACAAAAGAATTTAAACAAAGTTCAACGACAAAAAAGAAATTCAACTAAAGCTAAACTACGTCTAATACATATTTTTATTTCTTCTTTAAAAGAAAATAAAAATGGTTAAAAATAATAATAATAATAATAACAATAATAAATAATAAATAATAAAAAACCTTAAGATGTACTTTAAAATGATTTTCTATGTCCTCTATAACAATTATTAAATGTGAATATTATTTTTAGAGTGGAAGAATAATTATAGAAAGAAATTAATAAATAAACAATAATACAAGTTGGAGGGGTAAAAAATAAGTTAGAGAGACTATGTTAAGACATATTAGTAGCTTCTATTTCCAAAATCATGAGACAGTACAAAAACCCAATACAACAAAAGATGAGTTAACCAAGTTCAAACTCAAAAAACAGTCTCTGAAACTGGCTGCCATTGTTCAGTATACATTTTTTCTGCCCCATCATCAGGACAACAAAACTACTGACGCAACAGATTATAAGCTGGTAGGTCTTGTATTCTGTGAATATCCTCCAAAGATAGCTCCCTTTCCAACTGTGTTCTGGTTACTTGCAAAACCTCCTGATAATTTCAATATCATAAGCTTCAAGCTGAACAAATGTTCCAGCTCTTATATTGTATATTTGTCAAATTCATCATGGATAAAAATTTTGGGTACATTATGATGATGGTGATACTAGTGTGTGTGAGAGAGATAGAGAAAGAGAAGGGAATACATTGAACTCCATATAGGAAGCATGCATAGCAAGCCACTGAGCATCCATCATTTCAAAAGCTACACAGTATAGTACGTCGAATGCTTCTTCATTTTCTGTCATGAGTAAACAACGTATTGCGGGAGCATCATAGAAGTTTAGCAATGGAAACATGTGTGATATGTTCTAGTAAGAATCAAAATGACAGATAGTTAGTACCTCCTAATAGTCTCAAAAAATTTAGTCCTGGAAGACACCTTGGTTTTTCTGCACAAAATAGATGAGATAACAGGATTTTTCAGTTATTAGAACGAATCTCAATATTGTCGGGCAAAGTTCAAAACAATGTCTGGTGGATTACGGTTATGAATCAAGAGGTTCAAATCTTGTTAAAGGTGCTCTGCAATTGTGCTAAAATAATTAAAAGAAGAGGAGAAGACAGATGTTGCTGGGATAGGAATATATTAGAGAGAGTTGATTTCGAGAAGGCTTTAAAACCATTCTCATTTGTTACGTTTTGAAATCTTCACGTACCGTGGAGTAGGATTTGACTCATTTACTCAATTGATATAACAAATTATTTTTATAAACACATACGAAAGTTCTTCCATTAATAATTTAATATATATAAGTCAAAGCAACAAGAAGTGTTTTGAGTTGAAAATTGCTGATGCATACCTGACTTTAAATCCAACATTTGAATCAACATAAATGATACATTTATGCCAGCAACAGCAAACGGATATTCCCAAGTTGCACGATTACCATCTTCCTTCAATAACAACCTACGAAAAGATGCCTTCATTTTGAATTTGTATGAGATTAGTGATAACTCACTCAGGCATTAGGGAAATGAGACACAGGAAACATAGAATAACCAAAGTGGAATAGTTCGTTGTGGGAGTGATTGAATAGAATATGACATACCGGAAACGTCCTGGAAAAAAACAGCAAATTTTCAAGGGAAATAAACCCGCAACCCCTAAGAAAGCAGCCCACTGTGAGAAAAAAATTAACTTTAAATATCACAAATAAAGTATTCAGTCGACATATGAACAATTTTCTCAATTGTACAACCAAAAAAGAAAAAGAAAAAGAAAAAAAAAAGGAAAAGAAAAGGAAACTATTTAATGTTTTACTGAAAGATATGAAATGGGTTGAAATTTTCTTTTTCTTTTTACCAACCCATTAAAACTGGACTTGCACCTACCTACTTCCTCTGCTCCCCATCCCACAAAGTAAGAAAAATCCAGTAAGTGCATTTATTTATTTATTTATTATATTTGTGAGTGTTTATGACAGCCTACGTGCACCTTGACTAATCTTGTTGAAAAACCCCTTTGACCCTACAACATTTAGGTGATCCAATGTATGCACATGTGTGTACTGAACTTCTCACACTCTCAAAACTCCCTGAACACACGCTTGCATGCTCTCACATCTAATCCCTGTACAAGGTATCAACAATAGTATCTCTCATCTCATAAGATAGCTCTAGCCTTCAAATCATATTTTAGATGGGTAGCTCAAGTCTAGAGTCCAAGTAAAAATCAAAGCAACATTTTTTTTTTTTTCATGAATTAGCTCCAACATCTACTTCACTATCACCATTAATAAGAGGTAAGATAACAAAGAACATATATTGAAATGTTGGCTTGGATTATACCTAAAGTCAGTGGAGGGATTAGGACCTTGCCAACCCATTTCTTTCCATTGCTCAGATATCATCCCTTTAAGCTCAATATCTGGATAAGCAGCATTCCACAATGCTCTCAGAGCTTCCTATCATTAACGAAGGATGATTACTTGTGCTCACAGATTATGAAAATAAAGCATAGATGGGAACAAGCTAACTTCTAACTGTCTGCATGCAGCAGAAAAGGTATGGATACAAAGGAAGTTTGAGATGAAAATTGTTAAACAAGCATATCTACAAACAAACTAAATTTGACACAACAAAGAGACAACAAAGTGCCATTTTGTGTCTTGAAATTGAAGTATGTGAAAGACATGAATGATTTTATGATAGGAATGGTATTGGAAGGATATTAAGGGTATATTAGTAATTAGTTAAGTAGTTTGTTAGGGAAGCTGGTTATAAATAGAGGGATAGGGGAAGGGAGAAGATAAGCAATATTTTGAAATATGAAGTAGGGCTTGAGAATATCTCAAGATTGTGAGGGTCCAAGTACCTCAAACATTTGGTTTGAAATGGAGTTTTGTCAATGAAAAAAATGCAGTGAGTTTGTCGCTAAGAATAACAAAGACTCATCTCAGAGTGCTCAGATAATGTTCATAAAACATAGAAGTTTAAAACCTAAAGAGTGTCGAAAACAAATAAAGAAAAGTACTTGATGATCAATGCACGTCTCATCAAAAGGTATGTGCATTCGGTCTTGTAGCCTCTGAAGCCTTTCCTCCTGGTAGCAAAAATCCCATGTTAGAACATACAGGCTCAACCTTCATACACCCCTATCAACGAACCATTGGAAAAATATGTCTTAGATATAACTATATTTACTTGAACATAAGAAGGTCTCATCAAATGAAAAGGGGATCAGTTTTAACTTAACTAACAGAGGACATAAGGAAATCGATCTTAAAAATATAAAGTTCCATAATCCATACATATGGACATTCTCGCAGTTGCATGAGAAATCATTGTTTTTTTAAGAACATTGCATAATATGTGGGGGGTCAGAGGATTCAAACTTACAACCTATTGGAGAATGTAGAAACGCCTTAACTACTTAGCTATGTCCGTGTTGGCAAAAACACAAATAAAGAGAAATGGATGAGACACAATACGCATGGACCTACAACGCATTCGTTATTTACCTGAAGAGGACTCAAAGGGTATTGAAGAAACTTATCATTCTTTTTGTTGCCTGAGCGATTGAAGAGTCCTACGATCCAGGATCGTGGTCCAACCATAGCATTAGCTACATTTACCACAAGCTAATTTGTAAGCAACAGGGTGACACTGAGACATTTTGAGGATATAAAAGCACATGTAAATTCCACAAAATCATAATTCTATTTCATTTCAACACCACAAAAAGAGATTCAGACAAAGCTCTACTCACTAAAACATTGAGCTAGCTGTAAAATTACATGGGTGGAACTATGTGACCATTCTAACTCTTCATCACCTCTTCTACGTCTCCAATATATTTCATCTTCATCAACCTAGAAGAATTGTTCAGAATTAACTGTCAGTAAAATGATTTGCAGAAAGAAGTGATGTAATGCCAATTTCCAGCAGAATTTTGCCAACCATAAACACACTGGTCAATTAATATGAAGATAATAGAGTTCAATGCTGCCTACGACTATCAGGGAAAGAACACGGTCATTGGAGCTTCTAATAGTAGCTCTGTATGCACAGTTAAAAATGGAAACGAAAAAAACCATCAAATGAAGAAAGAACGTAACACTCAACTTTTTGCAAAATGCCTCGCATTAACCATTAATCTAAATAAAACTGACAATTACTTTTGAGCAATGAAAACCAAAGGCACACAACAAATATCGAGAACACCGAGGAAGATACTCCTTTCGCGTCAGGAAAATGACAGCAGCAGAAAATCAGAATATCAGAAAAGAAGACATTGAAAAAGTTTAGTTTCAATCAACAGGAAATTGATCAACAGAGCTGAAGACAGAGAGATTGATAGGAGGATTACTTCGTGGAGGGAAGAGCAAGAAGGAAAGCATTGTCTTCTCCTCCTGAATCTCATTAAGGGAGCAAAATGAACTATGAAAGCCAATGGTTTCTTTGACTCTAAGCATCACACGAACAGGAAAACACGAATTTGGAAGAAATGGACCAAAATAATTGCACCAAACTCATGCTCTCATCGTACAGTTCAACCATAAATCATTCCTATTTCACTTTCATCACAAAAGAGGAAGAGGTGCAACAGACGCACACATAGAAACAGAGATGGAGAACAAAACGAAAGAGGAGAAGCTAAGAAAAGCGAAGCATTTGAAAAAGAAACAAAACGGAAAGATTACATTTACAAGCGCAATTAAAGGGATTTTCCTTTAGGCATAATAACTTTACATTGTGAAAAAGTAGAACAAAATCATGAGGCATTGGAAAATAGGGAAAAGATAGAAGTAGCTGTCTCTTGTATGAGTGACATTATTAGAATTAGAATGCAAGACAAATGGGAGGGGGAAAGAACAGTACCCACTATGGCATCTGAGGGAAGAAGTGCGGCGGTGGTGGTAGCCTTGGCCGTCCTGATGAGTGGGTCCGGGCGGTGGGCACCACAGAAAAAGGGATTGGTAAGGGGAAACAATGAGAAGCAGAGGAGGAGGAGAAGAAGAAGAAGAAGAATGGATTGGGGCCGGGAAAGGAAAAGGAAAAGGAATGACATTTCTTCGCTTTTGGGTTGACCAGGTGGGATTTGCAATTTCTGGGAGCGAAGTATTTGTGGGTTTGATCTGTGTGTGTCTGTCTAAGAGATTGAAACCAATGGAGGGTCCTATCAAGTTGCCGATTCCGTAGCAATCGGGCTTTTTTCTTTCTTTCTTCATCGTCTCTCTGCCCCCGCCTCCACCTTTCCAAGTTTATGCTTTTTCAAAACTGTTTCCAAATTGTGGCACTACATTTTCTTCTTTAATATAAGTTCTCAATTACGAAACATATATATAATTGGTAATGTATGTGTGTGTGTATATTCTTTTTGTTGAAATTTATATGCTCAAAGTCATTCAAGGGTTATTTGCAGATTGGTCAAACTTAAAATCAATCAACTTAACAAAATTGTTTTAATGAAAAAATTGCTAAAAATATTTATAAATAATATACTATTACATATAAACGGTAAAATTTTGTTATATTTATAAATTTTTTTTCATTTTTTTATATTTGAAAATAGTTCATAAATTTTTTTTTCTTTTATTTTTTTTATTATTATTTTTGCTAATATTAGTGAACTAATTAGCAAAATTTATAATGGAAAAGTTTTCAATATTTATTTAAATTTATAGTCTAAATCGATGAAATTGAAAGTTTATGAATAAAATTAATACAACATGATAAGTATAGAGTCAAAATTGATTTTTTCTGTCAACTAATTATCACTAACAAAGAGGCTAAATTAAAATTAGGGTTGGTTTAAATTAGGGTAATTTTCATATAACAAAATGATTTAAAATATTTGCAAATATAATAAAATTTCGTTGTCTATCCACAGTAGATTTTCTATCATTAGAGCGATAGAAGTCTAGATAGATATTAAAATATTTCTACATTTATAAATAGTTTGATATTTTTTCATTTATAATAATTTATCTTTAAATTATTCTTATATGCTTGAATTTTTTTAATTTATACCCTCTGAAGTTTTGTTTAAAAAATCGAGGGTTTATTTTATTAAAATAAAATGAAATTTGACGTGACAGCTAAGCTATAGAAATTAAAAGGTATTTACATTAGAAAAAAATATATATATATAGCTTAGTGATAATGGAACTGCATTTCCTCTAAGGTTTAGTCAAAAATGGTTGTTCAATGAACTTTGTAGAATAATTATTAGTTTCCTAATCTTACTTAATACATATATCAATCCTTTTAAATATTAATTTATTAAAATTAAATACAAATCACTATGTATATGTATTTCTTCTAGTACAACAGATAAGAGAATATTTGATCCACAAATATTTTAAATGTTAGCTAATAGATCTATATATTAGTTGAACTACACATAAATACAACCATTAAAATAAAACTCGAAAAGTTGTATATATGAAAAAAAAAGTGACATATCATTAATCATAACAAAAATAGAATAGTTAAGGAAATTAATTAATTAACCTCGTGTATATATTCTAACCCAGAAAACATACATACATTATCATTCCTAGTACTACTAACCCTTACACTATGCTGACTAATATAGTAACAGCAACAGGCCTAGACTGTAAAAATGAAAATTTGAAAACCTATCCGAAAATGAAGCTAAGAGAGAAAAGGCATCATATGCGATACAAAGATTTAGACCAGAAAAAAAAAATGAAATTAAATCATGGAACAGGAAAGGATTTATGGCTGCACATGCACTTGTAAGCCAAGGGACAAGCCTCTGAGTCTTCAACCGAAGCACAAAAAAACCTAACCATCACGAGCCTGCATGGGGAGCACGACCCACAAGCGTGAGAACAATCTGGTAACCTCGATCCTGCAATTTCCACCGTCTCTCCTCTTATTCGCTTGCGACTATTGTTATCTGCATAATAAAAATAGAATCAATTTTGTGATATGGGTTTGTTTAAAAGTGCAATTTTGTTTGTGAAGTCATTGGGAAAATGTTGTCTTTCTAATAATAATGTTTGGAAAAAGAAAAGATAGGTACGAGTTGAGAGTTGTCTGGCTGGCATGGCTGGTGGGACTAGGAGGATCAGGAGTACAGCAGCGATCAGAAGTAGCAAAGCCTTTGTGGATTTCATATTTTTGGAAATTATAATCCCAAGTGAGTTGGTGAAATTGAGAGGATGAAGAAGCATACAAGGGGAATATATAAAGAAGGGGAGGGTGAAATATGCATATTGAATTGAAGCAAATCACAGGAAAGGATGGATGATGGAAGTGGATTAGTTAATTTGTTTATTGGAGAGAATCACATGAAGAAGGAAGAAGATGGTGTGTGGGGTTTTGATTGCAAAACTCGAATTTCTTGTGGTTCAATGGAATAATAATATTGGGGTTGCATGAGAGAATGTGGGTTTATTTTGAAGAAATACTACTCTGCATCAGAGTTATTGTTCCATAGACATGAAATTGGATGTAAGTTCCTGGGCTTGCCTTCTGTTGGCATTAATGCAGGGGAGGTCTTGTAAATTTTGTCACATCTTTTTAATTTCTAGGCTGTACTGTTGTAAAGTGTAATAAATTGTGCATTTGGTCAGTAAGAAGTCTAATACGCATTGCCTTTTTTTTTTTTTTTTTCAATCCAGTCCAATGCCCCCAACAACATGGTGTCCACCTTTTTTATCCCTAAAATTTGACTTAAACATCTATTCAGTACATAAAATTTTAAAATATACATTTTCTATTCTTAGATTTGAAAATTTGTTTTGAATCGTCATTAATGCTATTTAACTACTAATAGAAAGATGATGTCACAGGATTGATTGAAGTGACACTTTTTAAATGATGCAATAAAGTTTAATTGATTTTATATTAATTTATGTTGATGTGCCATTTTCTTTACCATTTTAAATATAAAAAAATAAATTAAAATTTGTAATTTACAAACATAGCCAAATTTGCAATTTGAACCAAAATTACAATAGATTATTATATGTGTCTATTATATTATAAATATATTGATATTTTACTATCATTCGTAAATATTTTTAACTGTTAATCTAAAATAATTTGCTTTTTTTTTCATTTTATTTTATTTTTCTCTTCCCCCCTCAACTTAGTCTTTCTTTTCTTCAAAATACACTAACGACTGGATCACATTCCAAATTAGGATTTTCCGCCGCCGCTGGAGACAGACTTCCGGCTGCCTCCTTCGTCAACGCATCACAGAAGGCTGTGTGAATGATGAAACTATCTCTTCTACAAAAGTACCCAAAAACAAATCTCAAATTAAATATTTTTAAAAGAAAAAAAAAACCAGTAAAAAAGTTGACCAAACAAACAAAACCCACAAACTAATTTTGAAAACACAACAGAAAGCTCTCGACGGATGGTGGTGGATGCACGACGGCTCCGGGTAGAAATAGACTTTCTTTTCCACCTCTTTGCTAGTCCGTTCCTGGAGTTTCCATGGAAAATTGTGACTTTCCTGTGAAGTTGAAGAAAAGACGAGGTTTTTGCACATATGAACTTGTCACAAGTGCCTTTATGTCTTTTAACATCACCCCTCACAAACGTATAAACTCTATTGCAAATGGATGACCTTCATATCGCATTAGGGATACCAAATCTATCATATCTATGACGGGATGGTCATCTTTATTGCGATAAAAAGAGTTTCACAACAAATTGTGAGAATTTTGGGAAAAACATAATAAACTTACACATTTTATAAGTTATGGCGTAGAATATGATCATGTGTAGCCCTGATGTGATATTCATCTTTACCCAATCTTTTTTTTCTCATAAAAAAATACAACAAACTTTGAGAAAAATGGAAAAAATACAACAAAAAGATTTTGGTGCAATAGAGATGGTTATCGTGTAAGAGCTACACGATAGATTTGACCATCTCTAATGCAATAGGTTTATAAAATGTGATAGTAGAATATGACGTAAGCAAAAGGTTAGATTTCATATGTTTGTAAGGGGCGAGTCAAAAATCATAAAAGCGCTGGTGGAAAGATCATCTATACAATAAACTCAAGAAAAGACATGTGAGAAGGAGAGAGAAAGAGAAAAATAAAATAAAAGGATCTGGCAAATTGATGACCCAAAAATAGGAGAGAAAATGAAAATTGTCCTACCTTTTGAATTTGAGATTTTTTTATTTGAGATTTTTTTACCTGCTCTTGACGTCACAATCGAATGAAATTACCAAAATGGAACCTCGCGCACGCAAATTTGCCATTTGGTCTTGCTTTTTGCTCTTTGTTTTTCGCTCTCTCAACCTCTTCTTTCTCTCTGATTTTCATCGATGGATGCAACCTAACTAGGAGTTAAGAATTATACTTTGATAAGAATATTTGTCATTACACTTGCATTAAATCAACATGAATAGTTTGACGATCTAATTGATTTGTTTCCATAAACTTATATTACATTTGAACTATGTATAAAGAAGAAAAATGAATTGTACTCAATCCATCTGAATATGTCTTCGTTATGAGATTTAATGTTCTAAGAAAAAAATCATATGATTTAGAACTCAAAAAGTATACCATCCAATTCATGTTGGTAAATCAAACAATGGATGATAATTATTCCCATAACAATATTTGTCCTGACTTATTACATCAAATCAACAAAGGATAATTATTTGACATAAAACTAATAAAAAACAGTTTGATGATCGATTTATTTCTATAAATTTATATTATATTTGAACAATGAAATTGTTAAATAATATTATTTTCAAGATTGTTTAAGAAGTTTTATTGGAAGACAATTAGGTCATTGGATCTTGCACTTTACCCAAGATCAATTGGAGCCATTAGATTTTCCACATTGTCAATACCAATTTGGGGCCATTGGATTTGCTTTATGGTTATTTTTTGGGGTTATTAATAGGTGTGGAGACCCATGGTTGCCAAAAACATCTCAAAATATGTGAATCAAAGTGTGAGATAAATAGGGAAAGTTTCTTTTTCATAGAATGTGTACTTCTTCAAATTTTATAACTCCAATTTTATAGTAGATTTTTGGCTCTATGAAAATCTTTTTTGGTTCTTGAACCTTCATAAAAATAACAATTTAGTCTTTAAACTTTAATATGTAACGATTTAGTCAATATACTTTACAATTTGTGATGATTTAATCCTTATAGTGATAAATATTAGTATCATTTCATAAAATTTCTTACACATATAAATTGATATATTGAGCAGGAATCAAATTCATTGATAATTAGAGGTGTTTGGGGCATTGGTATGGGTTGAGTTGAGTTGAGTTAAAAACTCAACTCAATGTTTAGTCCACCAACTTCACAAGAGTTGGAGTAAAATAAAAACATCACCAACTTCTACGGTGTCATTATTGAAGTTTGCACATTTATTTATAAACTCCATCTTCTTCTCTTTCTCTCTCTCCCCCTCTAATGTATCCAATGACTCCACCCACGGGCCACTGCTGATGACCAACTCCAACGACAATCATCGTCCATGACATGCTTTGATGACCACCTCAAATGACCAACTCTAATAACTACCTCTGACGTTCCACTCCGACAACAACCACCATTGTCGAGTACTATCGACTCACTCTAGCAACATATTTTGACAACCACCTTCGACAACTACTTTTTGCAAAACGTAAGTCCAAATTTATTTTGTTGCTATGAATCCAAATAATTTTGTTGAAGTTAACTAGAAATGTCATATGCACAATTTTATAAAATGATTGCTAAAATAAATTGAAATGCATGATCCAAAAGTATAAACCCGAAATCCTATTTTTCAAAACTTTCAACAAAACATGTGTACTTAAAAACAAATCATACTTCACTAAAAATAAATAAATAAACAAAAAGATGTGTAGAATCATTGAATAAAAATATTTCCAAAAAAATAGTCACTAGGAAAGCAGATTATTTAGGTCAGAAAATACTTTGTCAAATATCATTGATTTTAGAACTAAACTCAACATCTCAAACACATAAACTTCCTAACTCAAACAAAATAACTCTACAATTCAAACACGAATGTACATGAATGCTAAACTTCATAACTCAACTTAGTGTCCCAAACAACCTCATAAAAACTAAGTCGTTATGTAATAAAAAAATTGACACTTAATTTTGATGAACTTATAAAGACTAAGTTGATACCCATGGTTTTTGTCCTAATTTATTTATAAAATTTCCACATAAAATCAATATGTGTTATTCTCTCCCTTCCTCCTCATTTTCAATGGATTTTATTTGATGCGGGTTGGGTAACAAAATTGTAGTCAACCCATCTCAATATGTCTCCATTATGGGGGACTTAGGAGAAATGGTAGAAAATGGCATGAACGTTGGGTAGATGAAAAGAAAATTAACAAGTGAGGACAACAATCTCAACTGTTTAATTATTAGGTAAAATCAAAATTAGCACAGAGTCGAAGAGACACGTATATTAAAAAATAATAATAATAACAAAAATAGGCCAAACTATTGTTTCATTGCAGAGATATGTATGGAAGGTGGTCCACTCGTTGATGTGTGAAGCCGATAGAGGATTAATGAGTTGGACATGGTTGAAATTGTGAAGTTATTATAATCCAAAAAGTTATATCATACATATAATTGTGATTTTTGCATTATCATTCTGCACAAACATTTCTACTAATTAAGCTTGTCAACGTTAGGCCACCACACCACACCATCTCTAAGCTATTCGTTACGACATTAATCCACTTTCAACACAAATACATTTTTGTTTCAATCATTCTCCCATTATTATTATTATTATTATTATTATTATTGCCTTCAAAATCCATTCTACTTTTTTCAAAATCAAGTAGCTACTTCTTTTACATACAATAACAAAAAGTATTATTCTCTTTGTTTTCATATTTTATTGCACCAAAGTTAGGTACAAATTTTGATTTACTGCACAATGGATAATGTTTTTTTCATCCACACATTTTAAACGTTCTCGTGTATTACTTAATTTCCTAATCGTAATTTGATATATATTTTGTGTTTACGAGATTAGAGTAGGATGCACAAAGAAGATGGCAACTAAGTATCGGTCCCAACTGCACTTATTTTTATGCATTTTACCCAAAAGTCAATCATAATTTACCATATGGTAAATTCCTTTTTATTTTAAAAATATTTTTTAATTTATTTGTTCTATATAATTAGATGCATGGAGTTGCACACAGATATGGATGTAGTTACCCAAAAGTATTTCTCTTTCCTGCATGCTTATCATTCCATTATGTCCATTGACAATTTTTTTCAATGTTAAGTTACAAATTTAATTAGTCCCTAACCTCCAAAGTTTTTATCATAAATCTCTAAGTTTTTAATTTGTGTCAAATTAAGTAGTTTTCGAAGAAAAAAATTAATATTATTCTATCAACTATAAATTTGAAGGTATATGTCTAAAATGAGACTTTAAGGGCATGTTTGGTTGACAATCATAATTATGTTTTATGTTTTCAGATTCATTAAGTTCAACAAATATGTATTTGGTAGATAATTCAAATTTTGTTTTTTTTTAAATTATTTTCAGATTATGTGATCTAAACAATGCAAATTTTAAAAACAACAATTTTAGGGCCTATACATGGCAGAGAATTTGAAAACAGAAATTTGAAAATAAAGGATTCAATGAAAACAGAGTTTTATTTCATGTGTTTCAGATATGTGTTTGGTAGCAATTCAAAAATTGAATTCTAATTCAAACAATTATTTAAAATGTGTTTAATACTATATATTTATAAATCATAAAATTAGTTGGAGTTACCCACTAATATTTTGTTGATAATAAATTATTATAAATTTATTTATGAATATAATTTAGGTTAAAAAGATTATATAATTATTATTTTGTAATATTATATAATTTATCATTCATTACATAATGCATATTACATTTTTTAGAAAACAAATTGAGTTTATAACATGACATATAGTATTTTTAAATGTTTTTTTCTCTCCTTAATATAATTTGCATTTTAAAATTAAAATTCAAAAATTGGATACAATGAATATATGGAAATGTTGTTTTCAGAATTTGTACTTTTTGAATCATAGAATCCGAAAACAATTTTCAGAAACAGAATATAAGTTGTTTGCCAAACAAATATTTGTTGAATGCAGTGAATATGAAAACATAAAACAAAATTTGAATTCTCTGCTAAAGAGGCCCTTATGTTTTTATTGTATCCAGATTTAGAAATATTGTACGTCACATTATAATCAACTCAATTTTTTAAAAATTAAAATATGTATTATGTAATGTATAATAAATTGTAGGGATGTTTTCAAAAATAGAAAAACTATTGAAAATAATTACAAATATATCAAAATTTTACTTTCAATATATGATAGAGTGTGATAGACCTAGATAGACATCTATCACTTTACTAGATAGATACAGATAGATATCTATATGGGTCTATCGCAGCTTATCACATATAGAAAGTGAAAATTTTTGCTATATTTGTAAATAGTTTGACATTTTTTTCTATTTATAATAATTTTCCTAAATTTTATATAATGTCACAAAATAATGGGACAAAATTTTTAACATAAAATATGTTCATAAATAAATTAATAATAGTTTATTGTGACGTAATATTTAATGGGCTAACTAGAAGTAGTTTTATAATATGTAAATATAATATCAAATACATTTTAAACAATTATTTAAATTAGAATGAAGTTGTTAAATATGTTATAAAACCCATATACGAAAATATGAAATACAACTCTATTTTTATTCAACTGTTTGTATCTACTGGTTTAAGAAGTAAAGTTTGAAGTTTTAAGAATTAGAAGAGGAATAAATGAGTAATTTTGGTTCATTAATTTGTGTTCATATATGTGTTTTTCTTAACCCTCTCTCTCATATTTAAGGTAGTTCATTAATTTTTGTCACGCACATAAAAAAATAAAATAAAAAAAAAAAAAACAAAAGTTCTATGTAAATAATGATGTACGGTTGGGATCCATTATGACCCTCATGCTTTCTACTCCTATTGGCAGCCTTTTTTTCATATGTAAAAGTTTTAAAACTTAACAAATATACCTTTCTTTCCCCCCTCAACTTTTCCAGCTGCTTCTGCCATTTACTTCAATCACAAGCATTGCTTAGCTGACCATATGTTCTTCTTTAGTTTCCATCACCTTTTTAATTTGCTCCTTCTAATCTATGAAATCATGCCAACCTTTTATTTTTCTCCCAAATATACAATTTTTTCGTTTTATATATATGTTTTTCTTCCTCATATTGATCTAAACAACAACAACAAAAAATGTTTTTTATGTTGCTTAATTGACTCTTGACCTCCCCTTGTTTAATAAACTTTTATGCTTTTAAAAAGTTTATAATAGTATTGCTTTACTAATTCATGTCTTAAGTCATTAGCAACTAAAGTTTAGGGCTAAATAGTTATTTCAATGTGAATTTAATGAATTAGGTTAAATTATCTCAATCAAATTTAGACGTTGGATATGTAAGTATTCAATAACGAGTTAAAAACATAGATCTCTTCCATTTCATATTGGAAGTTTATTGACTTAATATAAGAACATTTATTTTTTTAAGTACAAAATCTAACTTTTAAGTTTCTATCTCAAAGTTAAACTTCCTTTTGATATCTATTTGCCTTTGTCTTTTTTTTTTTTTCTTAATTTTAAAAATTAATTAGATTATAATACCTCTTGAAGAGAGTTGAAAATTATACTAAAGAAATCCTAAGGAAGCCTATACAATTTTCAAACAGCAATTTTTTGGTGCATTATGAGCTCCATTGGTAAACTTTAACCACACAACAGAAAAAAATTTTAAATATTAAATAAAAATTAGAAATGAATTCACTACGTAACAAAAAGTTGTTAGACAATCTATAATTGTAACGAGTAATACTTTTAGAGTCAATAATTAATTGTCTAGCAACATTTTAAAAAAAAATTGCAAATATAATAAAATCTATTATTTATAGGCTTTATCGCAATTTGACTTCAATTAGTGATAGACTCTTTGATGGACTTCGAGCGTTGGATCTAAATTTTACTATATTTGTTTCTACTAATACTTTGAGTTTAATTGCTATAGTTGTAAGGACAATTACAAATATAGCAATTAAATCTAAAGTATTTGTAAATATAACACAATACAAAAGAATTTGCACATATATCCATAATATTAATATGGGTTGGAGTTGCTAATTATTAAGGTTGTGGAACCAAATAAGGAGAGTGGAGAAAAAGGAGCAGGTTTCCTTCCAACTACACCACAACTAAACTGTCTCTCTCCCACTTCCCTTTCTCTCTACAAATTTCACACCCACTCCCTCCTAAATACAACTCCCCTCCTCTTACTCTCTTAGTCTTATATATATATATATATATATATATATCAATTCCAACTCTCATTACCTTTCCTAATTATTCAATTACTTTCCAAATATGTACCATTAATACCCTTCTTCATCTTCTTCAATGTATGTCTTCACCCACAATCATCTCACCTTCATTATTTCCCTCATAATTATCTCCCCAACATGTTTGGTTTTGTCTTCTTCGGCTGGCGAAAAGCTTCTAAATGGTAACAACCTAAATTTTGCAGAACTTCAAGCCTTTTATTTATTTATTTGGGTCTCTCTTTCTGCAGTAAAAAGTTGATCAAACAGGTTCAATGCCGTCTCAAGCTTTTGAAAAACAAAAAGAGTGTAATTACAAAGCAATTGAAGGAAGATATTGTTCAACTCCTTCAAAATGGCTACCATCAAACTGCCTTCAATAGGGTACCTCCAAAACATAATTCCATCAATTGGGTTTTCATTATTACAAATTAAGAAGAAACCCCTTTTTTAATTTGTTTAAAAAATTGTTCAGGTGGAGCAGATCGTGAGAGAAGAAACCAGAATGGCAGCTTATGAGATTTTGGACAATTTCTGTGAATTTATACTCTTAAATCTCTCCTACATACGCAAACACAAGTAAGTTTTTGCTTATACACTCAGCTCTTCAGTGAAATCATTTGCTTTTTATTTGTGTAAAAGTTGCCTTTTTGTTTGTTGTTGTAGGGACTGTCCCAATGATGTTAATGAAGCAGTTTCAAGCCTGTTGTTTGCTTCAGCTAGATGTGGGGATCTTCCAGAGCTGCAGCTTATAAGGAAGTTGTTTGGAGAGCGGTACGGTCATAGTTTTGAAACTAGTGCTGTTGAGCTCAATCCAGGAAATCTTGTAAATCTCCAGGTACACTCAATATCAGATTATGCTCTGTTTTGATCTTTATTTATTTCAGGCTTGTCTAACTAAAATTGTTTACAGATACAACAAAAGCTCTCAACAAATTGTGTGTCGGATGATGACAAACAGAGAATGATCAATGAAATCCTTAGAGATTGTCTCCAACCTGAGTTTTTAGCTCTTCAATACCGTTCTGACTGGCACCAAAATCAGGTGGTTCGTGTTTGTTTGTCCCCTGTTTAGAAAGTTAGACTAAATTACAAAATAATAATAATAATAATAATAATTTTTAAAAAAATTGCAACATTTGACTATTCATAAATTTTCAAAAATATCATTTGAATAGAAATTTGTTAGCATTTTAGATGAAAATTTGAACGAAAATAGGTTATCGCTATTGATGAGATTGACACAAACAGAAAAGAGGCAAACACTTGGAGAGAAAGAAACTTTTATTTAAAAAGTATAAATATGAATATGGATACTTTTGAAAGAAGCCTTTTTCACTTTCTACACTCACTCACTTTTTCTCTTTTTAAGTTTTTAAATTTTTTTCTTTTCTTAAGGCTATTATTCCTATTATTCCTATTTATAAGCATGAGATCCTTGAGTCCAAGCAAAATATTTTCCTAGGCCTCTTCTTGCATTCTCAGTATTGTAGACATTTCTATGACTTATCAGTCTAAAGAAAGGCTAGAATAATTCTAGAGATCTTTATGTTTGAGATATTTATATTACAATTTACAAACTTCAACATGATTCCAAAAAATCTAATTTACACATTTATGTCTTATCGTAGATACTCAAACAACCTTCTAGATTAGTTAATGTTGCTTTCTCCTTTAACAATCGCCCGTCTCAATTTTTATCTAACGTTCCGACTAATTTTTTATTCCAAATATTAGTTTTGGAACGTTTATGATGGGTCTCCTTTAGTTTAGGAATGTTTTCTTTAGGATGTGATTTTTTATCTGTAACCATCTCAGGTAATAGCAAGGGGAGTTATTCAAGTTCATGATGATGAAAAGACAGAGCAACACAAAAAACAAGCAACAAATGCTGATGAGACAAAAAGGGAAGACTTAAATTATTCTAATTCAGTAGCAAGCACTTCTTGTGAATGTTTGCCTCAGTTCCCTGAGGAAAGGATTGTTTATCTTGATGATGTGGTGGAGCTTTGTTCCTCCACCACAACAGAAGGAGATCAAAGACTGTTCAAATTCAAAACAGCCCCCACTTTGTCAAAGAGAGAGATTAGGAAAGAAAATCATCACACCCAAATTGATCGAAGTGAATCTTGGAGTGACATTGAGAATTCAAGCTCAAAAACCTCTGTTGAAGGATCAAAGAAAAGGTTTGAGACAGAGGGAAAGCCTAAAACAGAGAATGATAATGATATGGCAAAAGATAACCATGAAAAATCTGCATGGAAGCAGAGGAAAAGGGAGAATAATTGGGCTTCAGAAGAAGCAACAACAGAAAAGGAAATGGAATGGGCAAATTTCTACAAGAAACCAAGGAGGAGGAGGAGGAAGAGGAGGAGGAGGAGGAGGAGGGGGAGGAGGAGGGAGCCACCTCCAAGTTCTGACCTGAAATTTACAACATATGATGGCTACAATTCCAACATAAACAACAAGAATGTTGAAGCAAATTGTCAAAAGATTGATGTGAAAAATGAGGGGCTTTATTTAAGGGCTGTGACAATGCCAACAGAACGCCCGAAAGAGAGGCAGAAAGAAGTGAGTTTTGGTCGTACAAATTCATGCCCTTATAAGCAACCAACCCATGTTCATCCAAAGTTGCCAGATTATGATGAGATTGCATCAAAGTTCATAGCTTTGAAAAGAGAACGCCTCCAAAATAACACTCTCAAACCTTAGTTTTGGACCAGTTCTCTTAAAAAGACATAACTTCTGGTAAAATTGAATTAGCAAAAGGGTATTGGTTTCCCTGAAAATCATGTAAAAATATGAGGATCATTGTTGATTGTAAATTCGTGTAGTTGAAGGAATTAAATTATGAAAGCGTAGGCCAAGACAAACTGCAATGGGTCTGGCTTGTAAGGCAAGTAGTGTATGAAAGCAGATTTATTTGGTAGCTGGCAATGGGAGGGAATGTTTGAGTTTGACTCGCTACAAAATTGTGGGAGCGGAGAACAATTTTGTCAGATCCAAGTAGGAATATGGACCAAAAAATGAGTGTCATAATGATAAATGTGTACTGGCCATGTGTTTTGTTTTTTTCTTTTCTTTTCTTTTTCAATAATTTTTTTGTTATCTTACTTTGTTGATTGTAGCGGACAATTTTTTACTCTTTATTTTCACTATAAATTAACCTTCATAAATATTTTTTTTTAATACTAATTGTTGCGGATAATTTTGTATATACCTAGGAGCAAATTTGTCCTGAGAAACTCTATACGTTGGAGCCTAATGCAACACATAAGACCCAATAAGAGGACTAATAAAAGAGGAAAGATTGGGTCGGAGCCCATTTCAAGCTCCTCGATTTTGGCCCAAATGGAGGTAGAGCCCAACAAATTAGAAGAAGAGAACAATGGAAAAGATGCGTGACGCTGAGGCTGAGCAAGCTCCCTAGAAAACTGACTTACTCAAAGTCCAGAACTGTTAGGTCATATTTAAGGAAACATGTACAAGAGGCATAATGACAACATAAACTTGGATGCCTTGACTGAACAGATAGATCCTCCCTTTATTGATGAGATCATGGATGCTAAGTTGCCTGCCAAGTTCAAGTTGCTAGTTATCAAATTATACAATCGCAAAAAAAAAGACCATTTGGATATCTTGATACCTATTGTTCCTAGATGGAATTCCAAGAGTTGTACGATGCAATTGAAGGAATTGAATTCCCCGCCGGAAACGATTGATCAATAAGTTTCTTTTTGGAAAAACCAAAATATAAAGGATATAAAATAGAAAAATTGGATAAACATCAAAACTAGCATGCTTTAAGAGGAGATTTTAAGAGTGAAAACAAAGGGAAGACTGTGTCCAATGCAGGGAACTGAAGAATTTCTTAGTTGAATTGCTAACGCCCTAAGTAACTGAAGGGGGGAGCGTTTCGAGTTGTTTTGATGTAAGAAATTGTAAATTGCAGAAAATAAGTTAAATTGAGGTTGATTAAATTATAATTAGAATGCCTAGCTTGGGTTGTATGAAACTTTTCCCATTCAAGATAGCTTGCACCTAACCAATTTAATTAGAAAGGCTAATTAAATTGTCCTAAACAACTAACTAGTCCAAATTGATTAGATGAAAATCATGCAAATCAAATTGTTCTCATTGCATTAATATCTAGGGAACGTTAGGTGGAACATCCAATTTTCAAGCACCTAATTAGACGTTCATTCGATTCAATCCAAGGTTGATTAGAACAATGCTTATCATATTTGATTCACAAGTTAACCTAACATACCGCTTCTAGAGATCAACATGAGATCAAGTGTCACGCATCAAACGTCAATCTAAAGCAATGACCATAAAATTCACAAGTGTCCGATTATATGATCGTGATTTCATAAAAATATATTAAATCTGCAACACAATAACTTTTGGTTTGAAATCTGTCAAATACATGAATCTAGGGAGAAAAAAAACCTAGAAACCCAAACTAGAAACAATTACCTTAGTCCATATTCTAACCAATGGGGAAGAGTCTCTTGGTACATCAAAAGATAAAAAAGATGAAGAAAAGAGGAGAGAAAATTGATTCCAATCGGCTAGTATCGCATGGAATGACCTAAAAATTGATATTTTTATTTTATAACAGGCTGCAATGCCACAACACTGCCACAATTTTGTGCGCATTAGGTTTTCAAAGTGTCGCGACGCTCTAAGGCAACTTGCTTTACACAAATAAGGCCCTCTCGAGAAATAATGTCAAGCTTGGCACCATAGACGCAATTAAGCTCTGTTTTTGCCTGTTATAGCTACATTTTGGCACTAATGCGTTGTTCTACCTTTCAGGTGCTCGAACCCTATAAAGTCACCAAATAAACACGTAAAACCAAATAATGACCTTGAATTAAACGAGCAAGATAACACATTTACGGTGCCATCATAGACACAATTTAAAATTTATAGACTTATCAGAGACAAAATTTTAAAAATTAAAAGATTTAATTTGTGATTTAACATCATTTCAATATAACTTTAAATGCATCAGTACATAATATTTTGATAGAGTAAAATTAGTTACAAAATTATAACACACCTTTATAAAATTATTCACCAAACTTAAAATTTTATCAAAGTTTTTAAAAATAGAACTAAGTTTTCCATACAATTAATTTTCTTAAAATAATTTACTAAAAATTAATTAATTAAGTTTCTGAAATTTTTTTAACAGAGCAAACTTGGAAAGAGGAAAATTAAAATAAAAAATAAAAAATAATAAAAAAAATAAAAACCCTTAACCACGGCACGAGCCCCTCTGAGCCCCCAGGTGTTTCAAATGTGCTTGAATCAAACTAAATTGATTATTACACTTCGACGTCAAAGACAAAACATATGTTAATAGTATTAAGTTAAGTTTATTTGGGTAAATTAATGTACTTTTTTCAACATATTATAGAAATATTTTTATTTTAAAACTTATTATTTCGATATTGTAATTTTTATTCCATACAAGTACATCTTTGAGAATAATTTAAGTTTGTTGATCCTAAACAGAAACAAACTTAGACATTTAGAGACTAAAATTGTAACAGTTCACAATTATTCCTACGAACATTCTGATAACGATGCAAAAATGAGTAAATAAAATCAACTAAACTTAGAATAACCTCACTAGTTAACTAGACTTCAAAACTTACACCCTCGAAGCAAAACCATCATCAAAACATATCATATCAAACAAATAATTGAAATAAAAAACTAAGAACAGCCAAATCTAATTAAAATTCAGTAGAAGCCTAAATTCGTAAGGTTATGAACAAAAAATCATTGTGTTGTGCCAAAACGCTAATCCTCTTTTCGATTACTACCAAAACTATCACTTGCACTTTCGTAAGAAAATATTTTGAAAAACAAAGATGAGTACAAAAATACTCAACAAGCAATTTCCACAAGTTCATAATATATTTTCTTCAAAACAAAATACTATTGAGTCATTAAAGTTCAATCAGCAAAATATTTATTTTTTTTATTATTATTATCACCATCCAATGCTAGACAAAAGTTAAACTTCCATTAAAACATTCTTTCAGTCTTTTAATCCTTCAAGAGGTGTTTGGGGCACCAACTCAAAGTTGATGGAGTGGGATATTATAACTCACTTCATGTTTCGGGCACCAAGAATAGTGGTTGGTGCTTCCAACTATTATAACTTATCATTAGGTGCAGTATTACTATTTCAAGTCCTTTGAAACGATGTTTACTATTTGCTACAATGTTTACTAATTCCTATTCATCCTCTTTTTCCCACTCTTCTAGAGTGTTTACTATTTCTACTCATACTAAAATAGTCTGCACCCTAAACACAGACTATTATGACTCAAACTAAAATAATCAGCAGCAATCTTTAGTCTGATATGATATCGAATATTTTTCTGTTGGGTTACGGGTGGACATTTTACCAGAGGTTTCTATTGTATCAATCTACCCTTGTTTAAGTCCTATTGAAGCATATACTCGGGGGTTAAAAAAACTCCGAATTGGATTAGTTTCTCCTCAACAAATAAGTGTTTACATAAATTGAAATCCATTGGATTTTTTTGTAGAAAAACTTTATAAAAAAAAAAAACAAAAATGAGGTTTGACCTTTTGAATAATAGTCCAGACAAACTTATGAAAATAAAACATTTTCGCTGAGAATCGCAGTACAGTTTTTCATTTAAGTATCTTGTATGACCTCTCCTTTTCCTCGTTCAACTAAATTGAAGTGATTGAAGTTTTTCTATTTGGAATCGTATTAGGTCAAATTCCTATCGAAGTGCTGTCAGCTGGATTCCTAGAGCTGCACGACAATCAAATCTAGATCACATCTAGACAAATCGAAGCGGGACGCTCTAAACACATATTATTATAACCTAGAAACTGATATAACTCATAAACTATAATAATCAACTTGGCACCCCAAATACACTCTCAGTGACTTGTACTTTCAATTACCATTTGATTAGTTTCAAATGGTACAAAACATATGTTCAAATATATTTCAAACGTTCATCAAACCACAATAGTCAAATTTATATTTGAAGGGAGAAACTTCTTACCTCAATCAACAATCTCATTACTTACAAACCAAAATTCTGTGTTTGTGGGACTAAAACTAATCAAAACATAATCAATCTCATCTACTCACTATTCTTCCAACTTCAAACAATTTTTTGCATAAAAATTTTAGGAAATAGGGCTCTTAACCCACAAAAACAACATTGGAAATATGGGTTTAAACCTCAAAAAGGCACACCAATTCTACAATGCTTTAAAATCCTTCCTAAATTAGAAAAAGATTAAATCTGAAATTTTTCTACTTCCAAGAATAAAATTTATCCAGGATTTCAAACACCTTGATTAAAGAATTGCCACTTTTTAAACCCAAAATCAGATCTGAAAAATCCAATTCAACTGCTCTAAAAATAGTGAAAATATGACCTTTTTAAAGCAAATTAGCTAAGAACTACAATTAACACTGAATGTAGCAATCATTTGGTAAGCTTTTTATGAAAAAAAAAAAAAAAAAATCAATTCAAACATCAAAACCAATCGCAAGAAATTCAAAACTGAAAATTTTCTCGAAACTTACATTCATCAAAACCTTGTCGATATCAAAATTTGGTATCAATTGTGAATTTGTAGTTTTTAGGAGGAATTGAACGACTTGCATAATAGAGAAAAAACTTGCACCAGCCACCAATACTCTGACAATCAAATTAGTAATGGTTTAGAGAGCTAGAGAAATAGAGAATTCAAGATATATTTCAATATACCTCAAATGTCATGATCCCTCTCGATTATATAGAAATGAGTTTCGTAATGGTTATCTGCTAATTAACTTCTCATGTCATTGATCAAGTCGTTATTAACCATGATAAATTGTCGGATTTATTTCACTATTGACCCAAGTATATGCAAAATTACAATACATAGGCATAATCCTTATCTTCATAGGTTCAACCTCCTCAAGCTCTATGGTCATCCCTATGGGTCAGCCTCTATACTTAGGTATTATGACTTTATGGTCAACCCTAGATTTCCATACTTAGCAACATAAACTTATGGCTTGATGATCGACTCTATGGGTCAATCTCCATACTTAGGCATTATGAATTGATGGTCAACTCATATGTATCGATCTTCATACTTAGCCAAATAAATTTATGACTTGATAGGCAACTCTATTGGTTGGTCTCACGTGTAGTGAAATAAAATTCTCTATTTTTTTCAATGGCCAAAAGCTTTAAATACCGTTTAGGATTTAAGCGACTCCAGTTAAATCCTAAGGACTTTTTATAATAAAAAAAATAAATAATAAATACTATTTTATCATTTTATTTAAAATAATACCGACATATATAAATAAAGTCTTAAAAAATAAACTAAAAGAAAATATACTAAATATATAACTTTTTTTCCGATTTTTACAAAAATTGTAATTGAGCGTTAATTAGTACTTAATTAAAAATAAAATTAAAAAAAAAAACCAGAATATATATATATAATATTCAATTAAGTTCCTTTATTAGATAGCGTAAAACGAAAACAAAAAAAAAAAAAAATTTTTGTGTTTTTTTTTTTGTAAGTTTTTTTAAAAAAAAATTTTGTGTGTGTTTTTTTTTTTGTAAGTTTTTTTAAAAAAAAATTTTGTGTGTGTTTTTTTTTTTGTAAGTTTTTTTAAAAAAAAATTTTGTGTGTGTTTTTTTTTTTGTAAGTTTTTTTAAAAAAAAATTTTGTGTGTGTTTTTTTTTTTGTAAGTTTTTTTAAAAAAAAATTTTGTGTGTGTTTTTTTTTTTGTAAGTTTTTTTAAAAAAAAATTTTGTGTGTGTTTTTTTTTTTGTAAGTTTTTTTAAAAAAAAATTTTGTGTGTGTTTTTTTTTTTGTAAGTTTTTTTAAAAAAAAAAAAAAGGCATGGATGAAAGCAAAGCTTGGTCTCCCGCCCTCTTGGAGGAGAGCCTAATCACCTAACCACTACAAACCAAGAGTACTCTCAATTCTAAACTGCATTCTTGTTTTTTCGAAACATGAGAGAATAATTTATAAAAAGATATTTCGAGATAAGAATGCCTACATTAAATAAAATCAACAATCTTAAAATAATAAGCCTTAAAACAATAGTATAATAATAAGTTTAAAAGAAAAGAGTACCATATTTATTTTCAAAAAGAAAAAAATTAAAAATTGAAAACAACCTCAGATTGAGAGAGGTAAGCTCAAAAGTATATATGCTGTACGAAACCTTGTAAATATAGAATTATGATCTCAAGATATACCATGCATGCATTCCCATATTTTCTGCTCTAAATCAAATAGGTGAAAACTCATGTTTGAAATGCATGGTTTAGGAACATATTTATTTGGTTTGTTGCTAATGGATAAAGGCTAATTTAATTTTGTCCCTCCCTATTTTATTTTTAATATTCTAATCATCACGGTATGCATAATCTTAGCTTTGTGGTTTTATGATTAAAGCATCTAGATTTTGCTTCTACCTAAAGATTAAATATATATATATATATATATATATATATTTTTTTTTTTTTTTTTTAAATTTTCTAAACGACCTATAAAAGAAAAGACGGCCCACAAAGTTTTTTCTTAAAAGAAATAAATTAGTCATTTTTAAAACATAAACAAACAAAACTCTTTAACTCTTAATTTGCTTGAAGAGTAATCTAAAATCAAACTGTTTTATGGCAAACATATATATTTCACTTTCATGCACTGAAAAAGAAAACCAAATGGTAAAATCTTGTTGTTATTATATCAGTGTCTTATGAGCACTCCAATACAAGCACCGTCCTTGGCTGTGCACATACCACTTTGTTGAGTCTAATTGAAAGTGTAGAGCTAAAGAAATGGTATAATGCAATTATGGGAGCCGTCGGCAAATTGCATCATTATTATTCCCATTCTTAAACTTAGTCAAACTCATGCATCGTTCCTTGTCATTAGGGCTGGAAAAAAAACTCCTAACAAAAACAAGAGTCGGTGGCTATGTTCCCACAAAAAGGACACCAAACCCTTGACTCTAAGGGATCCATATTAATCTCATTGATAAGACTTGAGAGAGCCAACCACTCTCATCTCACTCAAATATTTGCCACGTAAAGCATAATGAAAATTACAATTGCATTCATAATATGTTTGTGTTTTAATTTGAGCGGTTACAAACCGTTAATATTGAAGAAAATAGTCTTTGCCCCACCTACAATTAATAATCCCCGTGCCTCACAACCCTATGTTGATATTTATGATTTGAACTCTAGATCAATATAGATACGGCTTGACATATAGTACATGTAAGAATTGATTAATTGTTGTTTTTCATTATTTATAAATATGATAGGGAGGAGTAGTTTAAAAATAGGGGAAATACAATTTTTTTGTCCATAGGTTTCAGAGTCGAGTTTTCGTTTGGTCTCTGGGTATCAAAATGTTTCACATTTAATTCTTAAGTTTTGAGTTTGGTTTCAATTTAGTCTCTAGGTTTCAAAATGTTGCAATTTTACCTTTGAGATTTGAGATGTTTGTTTCTATTCGATTCCTAAGTTTCAAGATTCAAACTTTTAACCTCCATTTTTCACTAAATTAATACTCAATTTTCGTCTATAGTGTCAATATTTATTAATTAATTTAGAAGAATGGTGAAAACACCTGTTAATTGCAAAAGTAAAAAACATATCTATTAATATCTATTTTAACCTAGATATTAAAATAATTAATAGATATTTAGTGAGGACCAAAATTGAGTATTTAGTGTCAAGGTTAAAAATGTAAATCTGGAAATTTAGGAACTAAATTGAAACAAAACTCAAATCGGCAATGGTAAAATTATAATATTTTGAAACTTAGGGATTAAATTGAAATCAAACTCGAAACTTAATAATTAAATGTGTAACATTTTGAAACTTTTATACCAAATAGAAACTAGACTCAAACCTAAGGACGACAAAAATATTTTTTCTTTAAAAATATTTTTCTCAACCAACATAAATATTTCACATATATAAGGTGAAAATGGGATCATTATGCAAATATCATTGGTCATATATTAAGGACTTACAAGACCATGCCAAAATTATTATAAAATAAAATTCTAGCTACCATCAATTATCTTTAGCGTTTGCTAAACAAAACAGCTTGTCAAATTTTTAAGATCACGATGTAAAGTTTGATGTCAACCTTCTTATGTATACATGTCTTTGGTTATGACATATACTAAGTTTCATATTGATTCTGTTTTTTCTTCTAGACATAAACAAATAAATAAACAAGTTACGATAAATAAATAATAATTTAATTATATCTATCCACAAATATCTTGATCATTTTGAGTTATGGTACACCCTTAATGATATTCTAAACAACTCATCATTCTTAAATGTTTGGAAAAAGGCCTTTCATATGGCTTGTTGTTTAAACTTCAAAGCAAGAAAGTAAATTGTGGTTTGATTCAAATAAATAATCTTATAATCCCAAAATTATAGTTTGAAAGACATGATTAAACTTATATGAACGTTCAACTCAAATCATTATTTAAATTACACTCAAAGTTCTATAACAAAGTTTTTCCCTTAAAATCATTCCACAGTACCAAACACAAAATCCATTATTATTTTTAATAATACAGAATAAATATTTATAATTTCGGATTTATTTTATTTATTTATTTTTGGGGGGGGGGGAAAAAGGTAAATAATGAAGTCTTCGAGGGGTTAGCGTTTGACTGAGACAAAATTGAAGAGCATGGGAAAAGGCAACACAAAATGATTGAAAGGACCAGAACCAGGACCGCGACACGTGTCAATTTTATCACCGACCTTTGTAAGGTTTTTTGACTTTTTTGACAACAAAAGATCTCCAATTCTAATTTTCTTTTCTCTCCTCTTCTTATAAAGAGAAGGATTCACACTTCCACTGAAAGCAAAGCCCTCGCGGCTTGATATTTTGTTTAAACAATACGTAATAATCATAAAGTTTCTATTTTTATTTTGGCTACATATATTACACATTTTGTTCTTAATGTTGTTTAGAGCTATACTTTTTTTTTTGGTTAGCTAAGATATTGAAAAGAAACTGTATATTTAAAAAATCGTTCAAATCAAGTTTTGAAATTTAAAATTCAAATACCTTATTTAATTCAAATTAAACTCTTCTAAGTCGTTCAAGTTTCATTATTCCAAAATTCCTAGGACAGTAAGTATTGGTCATAAAACAAACATATGGGTAGTTAGAAACGTGAAAGACAGCAAGAAAAAGAGTTGAAAGCAAAGTGTTTATAATTGGCTCACAATCTCGTACTTTTTGTTTTTGGTGGGATTGGTTTGAGGCTTAAGTTAGAAAGAGCATAAAGAGAGAGAAGCAAAGATGCGGCTTGGATTCGTGGGTCCAAGCATGAGCATTGGCTCAAAGTCACAGTTTTTATTCAAAATTCTCTTCCTCTTTTCTTCCATTTTATAAACCCTTACTCTCTTCATTTTCTTCTTCACCTCTCAATACCCACGTGGACACTCTCCCTTCTTCCTCTTCCCTCTCTTCTTCAATCATATCTTTTCATTACCTAACCTATCAATTTCAATACTCTTTCCCCACTACCAATTCTCTATACATCATCTCCGATTTCAAATCTCCCACATCAACTGATCAACATATGGATGAACATAAACATACTGATCACAATGAGTTTCAAGGATGGAGTTTCCCTCGCCAACAAGGGAAGCTGGTGCCCATTTCACCTCGGCCCTTTAAGAAGATCCGCGACCCTGAAAATCATAACCCAACTCAACCATTAGATTCAATTTCTCATCACTCATTTCCTTTCTTGAATCCACCCTCCTCTCTTTCTCAAGCTTCTTCCCCTTCCTCTACAAGAACTACTTTATTTCCTTTTGCTTTGGAACCATCTCAATTTCCCCATCAATTCAAAACAGACCCTGTTGCACCTACGCTTCATCATCGTCCACCAGTTCTGCCGCCGCATCATCAGCAACAGCAATTGGCCCCACTTGCTTCAACCCAACTTGGATTTGGCTACCCGCCCTACTTCATGGGAGAGTTCGCAACGTTTCAACAACAGCAGCAACAACAACAACATCAGCAATTTCTTCAGTATTGGAATGAGTCTCTTGATTTGAACTCAAGGGCAGGGTTTAGGCCTCAAGTGCGGCCTTTAAACGCTACTAAGCTATACAGAGGAGTGAGGCAGAGACATTGGGGGAAATGGGTAGCCGAGATTCGTCTTCCTCGAAACAGGAATCGTCTCTGGCTTGGCACATTCGACACTGCAGAAGATGCTGCCTTAGCCTACGATCGAGAGGCTTTCAAATTGAGAGGAGAGAATGCAAGACTTAACTTTCCCGAACTGTTTCTGAATAAAGATAAAGAAGAAGAAGAAGAAGAAGAAGCCTCGCAAACTTCTGGTCCTCAACAGGAACTAGACAATAACAATGTTGACAATGACATAGAATTAGAGTCCAATAATGAGGCTGTGGCAGAGGAAAACATACAAGAAGAAGAAGAGGGTATTTCAAAGTCACAGGAAATGGTTTGGAGGGAAATGGCAGAGGCTTGGTTAAATGCGATGCCAGCCGGTTGGGGCCCCGGTAGTCCTGTGTGGGATGATTTGGACACCACCAATAATCTGCTGCTTCAGCCACAGCTTACTTTTGCTAATTCAATACAGCAAGAATCAATTGGCTCTGATCTTCACAGTCAGCCACTCAACTTAACATCAGCTTCACCTTCTTCTTCATCCTGCCCCATGAAGCCTTTCTTTCTCAAGGATGAAGATTGAACCTTGACAAGACAAAAGAAGAAAGGAAAAAAAAAAAAAAAAAAAAAAAAAAA
>QLSR01000238.1:1274767-1283773 GCA_031780015.1 Citrullus colocynthis | reverse complement strand
CCTTGACAAGACAAAAGAAGAAAAGAAAAAAAAAAAAAAAAAAAAAGAAAAAGGCTGCATCAAATCAATGTAGGCAGTGCACTCGTGGGCCATTTCTTTTTCTTGGTTCCTATTGTTAGTATGAGGCACAAGATTCTAGAGACTATCACTATCACTTACAAGCATGCTTCTGGTTTAGTTTTTCTTTTGTTATTTTTTTGCTTTTTGCTTTTATGTTTTTTGTGTTCTGTGTCTTACTGCACTGCTATGTTTTAGTTAAAGCGTCGGCCAGCGTAGCAGGAGACAGTTTGGTGATCTCCTCTTCATTGGGTCTATCATCCATCAGGGGCTCTGTTTTTTGGCCAAGAGGATGGCATGGAAGCACATTCTAATTTTCATATTTGACACCAACCTTTTAGCTTCCCTTCCCACCATACTGTTATATAATCTTAATTATTCCATTATATATTTTCTTTCTATTTCCACAGTTTTTCCTCCCTGAATAACCAATATAATAAGTTTAAGGTGTGTTTTAGTTGAAGTGTTTAATTTAAAAAATAAGTTATTTTTGCAAGAAATTAGAATGTTTGGCAACTACTTTAAGATAGCTTTTTCAAGTGTATTTTAATCTGTTTTCATAAAAAGTATTTAAATAAAAATAAGTTTTCTTATGATTTTTCTTTTAAGTCAATCCAAATAAACTCTTAATATCTAATAAATAAGGTTTCCAAATGCCACTATCACTAAATCTAAGCTGCTAATGTTGAAGTAGAGCACTAAATGCATTTTAAACTTTAGTTATATTATGTCAATATGAGCATAATTCAACTAGCATAAATTTGTACTATTTATTTTGAAGTTAACATTTGGGCAAAAACACTTCTCTTTTAAAATCATCATGTATCTGTTTGAGATTTGATATGAAAGTGTTTTCTGGAAAAAGCAAACACCCCTTTTTTTCTGAAATTATACTTTAATTGACAAACCCTTCAAAATCATTTGATAGAGAAGCCCTTCAAAAGCAATTTCAATAATATGGAACCAAACATGAAAATGATTTCTTAAGAAGTACTATGGAATAAAATAGCTACATTTAATGATTTAAATCTTTAAAAAAAAAAAATAGCTACATGTAAAGTACTTTTGATAAAGATATTTAGTGCATGTTTGGGAGTGTTTTTAAAAAGAGCGATTTTAACAAAGTTGATTTATTAAAAGTAATTTTCATATGTTTGGTTCTACACTTTTAAAAAAGATTTTCAATAACTTTAGGGCATGGTTCGTGTTGACTTTTAGAACAAGTGCTTTAAGCTAAATTATATTAATGAAAATTAATTTTGTAAAAATGTTATAAATTATGTTGATATAATTAGCTTCCCACATGTACAAATGATTTAATTTAATAAAAAGTATATTTAAATGATTCATGTTTATTTTTAAAGGTAAATTTAGAATCATCAAATTACTAAAAAAGGCATTACATGCGACTCTGTGAGGATGAAAAAATTACGAGTGGTAGACAAACATTATGCAAAGAGAAACAAAAGTTTAAGAGAGAAAAAAAAATAGAGAGGTAGAGAAAATTTTCAAAGGGAAAAATATGTTACAAATGAGAAATTTTGAGAGGGACAACAAATTTACACAAAAAGAAAAAAAAATTCAAAGATAGAGAAATAAAGTTTCAAAGATATTTAAAAAAAAAAAAAAAAATGGGAGAATGATTTGCGGAGAATAACTTTAAACGGAGAGGAGAAGAAAAAACTTAAGGGCCAGCGACAAAAAATTTCAAAAGCAAGAAGTTAGAGAAAGAGGTAAATAAATTAGAGAGAAATAAAGCTAAAATTGATTTTTAAAAAACACTTGCAAATTCAAAATCATCTAACAAAAATCACATGAGAATCAATTTAATTTAGATGTTTCTAAAATCACTTTCTCGTCATTGCCAAATATCATAATTTCATAAGGAAAGTGCTTTAGATATGTCAAAAATGATTCTTGTCATTCTAAAATCACTACCCAAACATGCTCTAAAATTTTGTCCATTCTTAATGAATCACCAACAGTGGGAGAGTAAACTAAAAAATAATAGATCATAAAGAGAAGACTAAATCGTAACCTTTAAACTATAGAGACTAATTAAAAAAAGAAGAAGAAGAAAATAGGAACCAAACATTAAAATGTAATGATATTTTTATTTGTAATCTACTATCTAATAACATTTTAAAACATTATCATAAGCACAAAATTATAAACCAAGAACTAACATTCATGAGAATAAGCTAAAGAAAAAAATAAAAGAAAAGAAAAATATTTGGGTGGCTACATCCAGCCTTGTATAGTCCACCCAAACATTCAATAATCACACAAGTTGTCATGCGGCAAATTTTTTCTTTTTAAAAGAATGTAAATTTTTTCAATAATGCTTTAATTTATAATTTTAAAAATGCATGAAAATAAGTGCAAGTTTGCAAAATTCTTAAAACACTTTTTATGAGAAACCATAAATATTTGTCCCACAATCTCGCAATTTCCCAATTAACAAGAAACAAAAAAAAAAAAGGGGGGGTGGGGGGAATATATTATATATAAGAAGGTTTATGAGGAAGAATGGGTCCCAGCAGCCGGCCTAGGGGATATTGATGTCCATTTCTTATCTGTGACGCCAAGATAAGAAAAGAAATCCTCACTGGGTGATTACAAAAACATGAGATTGGCAGTCATAATAATTAATGTAGTGTGCAGCTCTAAATAAAGGACCGAAAGTGTTACCACATTTTCATCTCATATATACAAATATATAACTTAAACATAGATATTAATTATTAACCTCCATCATTTCATTTCCAACTCCAATTTATTACCTTCTAACCAAATCCAATTTTAATTTCAACGTCAACTTCAAGCTGGTTTTGATTTATCGGATTTACCGCAAGAAGAAGATGTTAAAAACATAAATATTATGAATCTAATTACACTACACCACCTAACCATTTCACCCTTTTCCTATTTTTCTTTAACCTTTAATTATCACCCACCATTACCCATTAATCCATCAATCATCAATCATCGGTTGGTTTCATTGTAAACGCCGTTTTGATTTTAACCGTGCGCCATCCACAATTATTTAATATCATTACCATACTCCTATTTTCCTTTTTGGTATTATTGCCATTGGATTCATAAATAACACCAACACAAAACAATAAAAAATAAATTTTAGAAAAATAAAAACCCCAATACTACTTTATCATCCATCCCATTATTACAAACCTGACCGCCATATTCTATTCTAACTTTCTCATGTGTGATGAGATCAACCATATGAAAATTAACCCCTTTTTCCTTCCTTCTTTCTTTCTAGATGAACATTATATGGTACAAAGGTTTTCCTCAGAATTACTCTAAGGCATGGTGCTGCTAAACTCACCCTAAGTAATTATTGTGAAACCTAAACTCAGTCTCTTAAAATCTCTTTACTTCTTTTACATGTCTCATCATCATTTGGCTAACCCATGATGGTTCATGTGTGAGACAAATCTAACCTTATCATTTAAAGGCATATGAGAAGTCCACTAAAGCAATTTGATAAACCACCCATCCCGTGTCACAAAAATGTAGATTAAAAGGTCTAAGCCAATTTGTACATTTCTAGACTAGGCAACCATCTAACTTTATTGCATTTGGTTGTGAGAGATAGTAGAGGACCATCATGGTTTGAATTTATCTCCTATTCTCCTTCAAGCCCTTTACGGTTGGTTTTTGGTTCTAACAACTACTATGATAATGTAGCTATCAAATTAAATTAGCTTGATATTTAGCCTATGGTTGTTGATTACGCTTAGAGTGGTCTAAAGTAACAAGTTTGTCTCAGGGGGGTATACATAAAAGTTTAATCGAAGGTTTTAGAGCATAGGCAGATATGTGGACCTTATAGATACTAAACTCAATTAGAAGTGTTTTATGATTGGGCTTAATTGTGATCACTCTATACTCTATGCTAAGCATGTGAGTGCATTTGATAGTGGGTAACATTTTTCCTCATTTTTTAAGGGTCTTTGGCATAATCTTAAGACTTTCTCAACTTTTGAGGTCCTGTGGTGGAAAAGATTAAATAACATCTCTCCTTTTGAAAGAAAGGCTTCTTTCCTAAAGTGGTAGATCTTGATTTAGATTGTCTCAAGGCAAAATCGATGTTTATAACTTCCTCTTCTGAAGCTTCTTTGATAACTGTTAGAAAGATCAAATCGAGGAGAAACAGTTGAAAATTGACAATTCAACTTGAAAGGAATAGTGTGCTCTTGATTATAGTGACCATTAGATTACATTCCCTTATAGGCAGAAGCTTGTGCTAAGATTCAACTCCCCAATGGATGTCACAAGCCTCATAATCATTGTTGTTTATCGTGCATTAAGAAGTTCTTCGTAAGCTATTTATTAATCTTTACCCAATTTACGCTATTAAATGTTCTCCTGGAGATGGACCAATAAATGATTGTGGGAGGATAATTTGATTGGTGATGATTGTCTTCCTGTGCTTTTGCCTAATCTTATCTCATCACCTTTCCCCCACAAAAAAAATATGTAATTCTAATAGATGGGGCTTGAATATCATACAAGGGGTTTGGTTAAACCTAAGTTCAAGGAATATAATAATCGTTTTTAGCCTCTTGGATCTTTTGGTATTCTATTCTCTTACGTGAAATTTTTTTTTTCCTCTCTTCATTCTTCACTATGTTTTGTAAGGCTAACAAACCTAAGGAAGTCAAGTCCTCTTGGTTTGCTGCTCTAATGGAGAATTAGTCACAAGTCACATTAACCCAAAAGTTCGCCCACCCATCGTATTTGGTTTGAAGCAATGTCCTTTTATGGCAAGGGAAGTGAGAACATGGATCAAATTCTTCAAAAAAAATGCCACTTGGTTACCAAGATTTGAATCAAGTTGCGTGGGATTTAAGTATGAGTTCTGCACCCACGCAAGATTTTTAGCAGTGTGATGAAGAACGTTGTCTATATTATTTTGGATACCAACAACATATCTTGTGGACAGGGCCCTGGCAAGTTCTTTTCTATTCTGTGGCATATTTGATTAGGAAGATCTTTCATGTGTTCGAGAGATCTTCCAAAAAAAAGGTTTTGAATTTACCCAAAAGCAGTCCCAATATGTCGAAACTGGACCATTTGGACCCAACCTTACCAAGTTGGGCCTCCACTTCAATGACCCATAAGAATTAGAATAGTCTAGACAACTGATCTTTTATTCAACAACAAAACATATCGGAAGCGGATCCAGTGGTGAACCTGATTGGATGAAGGAGACCAACGTGGCAAGCACAGGAGCCAGAACATTCTATACCTCCAAAAGAAACCGATGCTAGTATTCCAGCTCCTTCCATTCCATAATTGCTCTTGCGAGCATTTCAAGTGATCTCATGGCTCTACAAGCAGCCTCTTTTTCTCCCACGACTTCCGTCTACAAAGACGTGTATGCAGCTGGTACTGTTGTTCTGAAGGACACTGGCCTCTCAGGAGTTCCATTTTCTGTACTTATTGAATTGAAATCAAAATCTCTCATATTGAGAGATAAGGTAATATGCCCATATTCAATTCTGTGGTTTAATCCCCCCCCAAGATAGTAGAAATGTTTGCAATATAAATTATCCATCAACATATAGCAGGGAAGACTACCTGTTGGAGCTGTTAGAGCCCAGACTGCAACAGTTTCAGAAATCAACCAGGCGCCACTGGAAGGAAACAAAACGTTGAGGAAAGGAAATGTTATAATCACAGGAGCTTCTTCAGGACTGGGTCTAGCCACGGCCAAGGCTCTAGCTGAAACAGGAAAATGGCACATAATTATGGCATGCAGGAATTTCCTTAAAGCTCAAATGGCAGCAAAATCAGCAGGCATAGCTAAGGAAAACTATACTGTTATGCATCTAGACCTTGCCTCACTTGACAGTGTAAGGCAATTTGTTGCTAGCTTCCGCCGGTCGGGCATGCCTCTTGATGTGCTTGTATGCAATGCTGCTGTCTACTTGCCGACTGCAAAGGAACCAACTTTCACTGCTGAAGGGTTTGAACTTAGTGTTGGAACTAATCACCTTGGTCACTTCCTACTCACACGGCTGCTGCTTGATGACATAAAGCAATCAGATTATCCATCCAAGCGTGTAATAATTGTAGGCTCTATCACAGGTACTAATTGAGAGCATTCAACATGGCATTTATCTGGACTACTAGAACAAGAAGATGAATGACTTTCTAGGTTCTTACAAAAGTATTTGAAAGCTTAGGGTGTGTTTGGGGCAAGAAGTGGAGTTTTGAATCTAGAGAGTTGTGAAGTTGTGGGCCCACCGCGTAATCGGTTAATAAAACATAAATTTGATTTTTTTTTTAGCCGTGCAGCCCATGAATTCCTTGGACCAAACATTGAGTGGAGTTAACAACTTCACGCCCTCCAACTCCTTGGGCCAAACACTCCCTTAGAAAGTCATTCTAAACAAACAACATAAAAAAGTATTCATTTGAATCCAGGTAATACAAACACGTTGGCTGGGAATGTGCCCCCAAAAGCAAACTTGGGTGATCTGAGAGGCCTAGCAAGTGGTTTGAATGGTCTGAACAGCTCAACCATGATAGACGGAGGAGAATTTGATGGAGCAAAGGCCTACAAGGATAGCAAAGTATGCAACATGCTCACCATGCAAGAGCTCCACAGGAGATATCATGAGGAAACGGGAATAGCTTTTGCTTCTCTCTACCCTGGTTGCATTGCCACAACAGGGTTGTTTAGAGAGCACGTTCCCCTATTTAGACTTTTATTTCCACCCTTCCAGAAGTACATTACCAAGGGCTATGTATCTGAAGAAGAAGCTGGGAAAAGACTTGCACAGGTCAGTCATGTCCTGAGAAACTAAAGTACTAATAAATTAATTGAATCAAGTAGTTAAATGTGTAGTTATTGAGATGAAGGGAAATTGATGGACAATGGAATGAATCTCTGACTTCAGGTTGTAAGTGATTCAAGCCTGGAACAATCAGGTGTATATTGGAGCTGGAACAAGAACTCATCCTCATTCCAAAACCAGCTATCCAAAGAAGCCAGTGATGTAGAAAAGGCCCGCAAATTGTGGGAGATAAGTGAGAAGCTTGTTGGATTGGCTTGAATGCACCGGTCAACAGCACTGTTGGCTATTATAGAGAAAAAGCTGAACTCAAGTATGTAAGCTAGAATATGACATGCATGCTTGAGTAAGCCTGAAATATTTGTTTGTAAAAATGCAAAGACATCCATAGTTAAGAACTGAAATTTTGTTTGCCAAACAATAATGAATTTGTTGGTAGCAAAAGACAGTATATATATGTGCGTGCGCGCGCCTTGAAAGTGCAATGAATTCAACACTCTACCGTGCAAATATTTAGTTCTTGGAATACAAAGTTACCTCAATATGTGCCCGGAAGGTAAGATTCTGAGATGTTTGAAAATTGAAAATACCCTCAAAGGTCTCGGGTTAAACCTCTGGATGAAAATTAAACAAACTCTTCATGGTCTTAACGGTCTTACAAACCATAGCCTTGGGTGTAACCTCCCCAAAGATTTATGTAAGTTACACAAACTAAGTTTGTTAAATGCCCCACTAGAAAGCAATGTTTTAACGAGTATTTTTTTTCGAGTAGACTAGTGGGAAACAAAAATACCAATCAAGCTTCCAGAGTTCTTGAGGGTCTTTCGATATGTGGGCCCTAATATTGTGAAAAATTAAAAGTACTAGCAGTAATTAGTAAGAAATTTAAAGGTACTCTTCACAAATCATAAACACCGTTAATATATGGTACCCAGGTCTAAGATCAATCACATTTTAACAAGTAACTTCCTGTGTAACATGTTCCTGACGCAGCAGCAGATATGCTTTTAGTAGAAAGGTTAACAGAAACACAGTTTTTCTATTCATAGTGGAAATTGGATTGATTAGTGACATAATTAAAAAAAGTTCGAATCTATCATAAACTACAAATTTGAGTCATTGATTAAATAATTCGACAACATAACTCAGGCTCTTGTTTACAAATCATACATGCCTTAACTACTTTTTTCAAGATTGCTTCAGTGGCCTGATGGGAGTCGTCCACAGTCTTTGAAATCGTTTTGCAACAATATGTCTCTTTAGTACCTCCTTCTGATTCTCGTCAGTACCATGCTGCATGTTCAAATTTGTAGTATCCCCAAAAATCACCAACATCTGAAAGTAGTGGTTAAAAATGGAAGTAGTAGCAGGGTTTAGGCTTAGGTTAAGGAATAGGATTTTCTTTGTTTGGGATCGAAAGAAACACCATGAGCGATAATAAGTGAAGCAGACAGGGAGATGGACTACAGAACGAATCAGTTGAGGAAGACGATCGATTTGAGCTTCGGAAAGGAATAGTTGTAAGCAAAAACCGAAACTCGATTTGAGGGGCGGAGACGTTTCCTAACCTTGATGCCATGAAAGTGGGCTTGTATTATTTCTGAAAGCGGCCCGTAATAAGTAATGGACTCTAGGCCCATTTAACTTGAGGCCGGAATGGAATTGAAGTCCATTGGGGTTCTTTCCCGATGATAATTGGACAAATAGTTAAGAAAGGTTTAGGAATTAGCCTCCAATGTAACTAATATTTCAAAATTTAGTCATATTCCGTAGGTTATTTTTAAATATAGAAAAATAAATTAAAATATTTATAAATATAGTAAAATTCTTCTATATATTGGTGATAGATTATTATATGGGTATATTTGTATCGTGATAGACACATATAATAGTTTATAGTAATTTATTGCAGTCTATCTAATATTTGCTATTATTTAAAAATATTTTCAACAGTTGTGTCATTTAAATTTAAAATAATTTCCCTATTCCATCCTTAGATTTTAGTAAAATTTTAAAACTTTTTTAACCTTTTGATATTCTCCCTCATCTAGTAGCAATATAATATTTTAAAATAAAAATATATATCATTCTTGAATTTACTATTAATTATATAAGGATTTTA
>QLSR01000238.1:1239767-1272267 GCA_031780015.1 Citrullus colocynthis | reverse complement strand
GAAAGCGGGGCAGTGGAGCTGGAGGTAGACCACCACAGAGTTGTAAACAGAGGGATCCAGGAGCCGAATCTTTATTTACTACCACCTAATTCTTCATTTCAAACTTAAATCAAATAGTAATTGAAACAGAAGAAAAAATAGCGAAAGTGAAATAAGAATCTTGTGAAGACGTAGGTGTGGAGAAAAAAAAAAAAAAAAAGAAAAAAAAATGCAGCTTAATTTGTTATACAAGCAATTTCGGAATAACGGAGAAATAAAATATCAAAACTAAAAATTTGACAAAATCTCAAACACATGGTTGCAAAACGCTATTGACTTAATATAAAAAAAAAAAAAAAAAGAAAAGAAAAGAAAAGAAATATGTATTTATTTATTTATTCGAATGATAGAATAAATTATTTAATGTGATTGATTTAGATGACTTTTTTTTTTTCCTTAAAAGAATATATTCCTTAATGACCATTACTTTGATAACCAAAGTGAGAATATAAGCAAATTTATCAACAAGGGGGAAAGTCATGGATAGAGATTTTTCCTCCTTACCCAATCGGAGTAGGGACCATAAATATCTTTTTAGTGAAAATTCAACATCCGAATTTAAGTTTAACTGCAATTTATTTTCAAATAATAATTAATTAAGGTGCTATTCCTTAAAAATTTATATATTTTCACAACTTCCAATGAAATTTGATTTTTCCTTTTTTTTTTTCCATCCATGGAGATGCCCAATATTTTAATTTTCCCCCCATGATTTAATGAAAAAAATATATATAAAAACTGAAGAATATTCGGACATTGGTAATGGTGGGAGCAGTTGCCGACGAAGGAAAGAAAAAAAAAAAAAACATGTTTTTAATTTTAATTTTAATTGTTTTTTGATTTTCTTCAAATAAAATGGGGGAAAATAATACTCAAGAAAGGAAAGAAAACAGTTTGAGGAACAGCTGTTACTCCGATGGAGTCAAAGGTCAATGCCATTGAATACTGCACCAAAGAAATACGCTACTCTGTTTTAGGGCGTAAGGAACGCAAACTTGGGCTTCACTGAAAGAGACGACCCACTTTTTTTCATTCTTCTCTCCTCTCTTTCAGATCTATTTCGGTATTACCCAACCAACCACTCCCCTCCACCTTTCCGATTCGATCCACCTACCACCACACCCATGGGATTGGTCGCCGTCCAACAAAATGGGACTGCAGATTTGGGTTTTTCCGGCGTTCCTTTAGGAGCCAAGAATAAGTACAAAAGAATGGATTCCGAGCTTGATGAAGATCACGAGGATGCTTTGCATCACCACCACGCTCATCAACGCGATCCCAGTTCCAGTACTAGTAAATATGTATTTGCTTGTGCTGTTTTCGCTTCTCTCAACTCTGTTCTTCTTGGATACGGTATGCACTTTTAATAGATAATACCCTCGATTCACTAGGTTACTTGTTTATAGAGAGCATAAGGACCTCGAATCTTGCAATACTTGTTCTGTTCTGATTCATTGCCGTTTATAATATGATATGCTTCTTTTAATCGTCTGGATTTTTGGTAATGAATCCTCCCTTTATTAGTATTGCTGCTTAATCAAGCTTATTGGGTTTTCAATTTACTTTTTCTGGAACTACTTGACTGGTCAAAGTTCTTATCTTATATGCCAATGCCAATCTCTCTACAGACGTGGGTGTGATGAGTGGGGCAATTATCTTTATTCAGGAGGATTTAAAGATAACTGAGCTACAGGAAGAAGTTCTGGTTGGGATTTTGAGCATTCTATCTCTTTTGGGAAGTTTAGCTGGGGGCAAAACATCAGATGCTATTGGGAGAAAATGGACAATGGCCTTGGCTGCTCTTGTATTTCAAATAGGTGCAGCGATTATGACACTGGCACCCACTTTTCAAGTGTTGCTTATTGGCAGAATATTGGCTGGGGTTGGAATTGGCTTAGGTGTTATGATTGCTCCTGTGTATATTGCAGAGATTTCCCCCACCATTGCTAGAGGCTCACTCACTTCCTTCCCAGAGATCTTCATAAATCTTGGGATTTTACTCGGCTATGTCTCCAATTTCGCCTTCTCTGGTCTACCTGCCCACACAAACTGGAGAATCATGCTTGCTGTGGGGATTCTGCCATCCATCTTCATTGGGTTTGCACTCTTCATCATTCCAGAGTCTCCCAGATGGCTGGTGCTGAAGAATCGAGTCGACGATGCAAGATCTGTGCTTCTGAAAACCATAGACAATGAAAAGGAAGTGGAGGAAAGATTAGCAGAGATCCAGCTAGCTGCTGGAATTTCCAGTTCAGAGAAGTACGAAGAAAAGGGTGCTTGGAGAGAGTTCTTAAACCCTTCTCCTGCACTCAAACGAATGCTGATCACTGGCTTTGGAATCCAATGTTTCCAACAGATCACCGGCATTGACGCGACCGTATATTACAGCCCCGAGATATTCAAAGATGCTGGAATTCATGTTAACTCCAAGCTTCTTGCAGCAACTGTGGCAGTTGGTATTGCAAAGACAGGTTTCATAATGGTTGCCATTGTCCTAATTGACAAGCTTGGGAGAAAGCCATTGCTGTATCTGAGCACAATTGGGATGACAATCTGTTTGTTCTGCTTGGGTTTTACACTCACTTTTCTTGGGAGTGGGAAAGTTGGTGTTGGTTTAGCAATTTTTTGGGTGTGTGGGAATGTAGCATTCTTTTCAGTTGGAATTGGCCCTGTGTGTTGGGTTTTAACCTCTGAAATCTTTCCATTGAAGCTACGAGCCCAAGCAGCCGCTCTTGGAGCAGTAGGGAACAGGGTTTCCAGTGGGATTGTGGCCATGTCTTTCTTATCAGTTTCAAGAGCAATTACTGTAGGTGGAACATTCTTCATCTTCTCCTTTATATCTGCTCTGTCGGTTGCCTTTGTCTATAAGTTTGTCCCAGAAACTAAAGGGAAGTCGTTGGAACAAATAGAGTCTCTGTTTCAGAATGAAATTGGATGGAGAGAAAATGAAGTGGAACTTGGAGATGTGGAGCAACTTGTTGATAAGAATGAACAAAATTGAGCTCATATCTCATTCTTTTTTCTCTCTTCTTCCACTACCATTGCTATATGCGATTCCATCTGTAGAATTTTTTTAGGAAAAAGTGGATATAAATTTGGCTGCATGAGAGGAGCTCTGTCTTTGATCTCTTCTACTCTCAAGTAATTTTTTTTAGAAATAAATTTAGCGGATATCAATTCATAAATTCATCTGCGAAGAAATATGGAGTTAATATTGTAATATAGAAGTATATACATTATAGTTTCGAATAAGAAACTATTTTCTTTTTTCTAATATCAGTAATGCTGTTGTTGCCATTTATCAATTCAACGAACGGTCTTCTTTTCCAACAGAAAATACAAACAAATAAAGATGGCAAGTATATATACAATTGTTTCAAATTCTTTTAAATCTTTATTATCTTGTTCAAAAACATTTTTTAAAATTCTTTAAAATCTTTTATCTTCAGATGAAGCGGATTGTTCTATCGTTATAGTCAATATGCCTATTTAGTTTGATTACTGAATTACTTTTGGTTAAAAAAAAAAAAAAAAAAAATTTAAAAATTTGGACTCGTTTCGTAACCATTTTGTTTTTTGTTTTTTGTTTTTGTTTTTTAAAAAGACCTATATATACTACTTTTACCTTCAAATTTAACCCTTTGTTATCTATTTTTTACCATTAGTTTAAAAAATTTAGTCAAAATTTGAAAACTAAAAAAATAGCTTTTAAAAACTTGTTTTTGCTTTTAGAATTTGGCAAAGAATTCAACTATTGCACTTTAGAGAGATGCAAATTAATGTAAGAAATGAGGAGGAAATAAGTTTAATTTCCAAAAACAAAAACAAAAATTGAAATGGTCATCAAACAGGGTTTTAAGTTTTCTTTTTTAATTTGATGATTGCGAAGAGGAATTAGACTATCAATTTTTAGAATAATAATTTGTACATGTTAAGTTGACAATATCAATTTAAACTTATGAATTTAAAGGTAGTTTTACATAATATTTGAACTTATAATGTCTTTTTTGCTTATCTATCAAAATTGATATTCATACTTCACATGTTAAACTTCGGTTCAAATTAATATAGAAACTCATATGATCATGCGAATATAAAAATAAATGGACAAAATACACTTTTGATTCTTGAAATTTGATATTGATGTCTATTTGGTCTCTAAGATTTCAAAAGTGACACTTTAGTTCTTGAAGTTTGAAAAATAATCCTAAATGGTCCCTATTGTTAAATTGAGCCTTAATTGACTAACAGAAAAATAACGGACCATTATTGAGTTGGCAATTTTTAATGATCTAGAAATATTTATTCAGTTTATATTATTTCTATATCACATTTAGTATTTTTTTTTTATTTATTCCAATTTTCTTTTCCTCACCACTCTCTCTTCCATCTCGTTTTCTTCTCTCATTGTCCATTAAATCTCTCAACCAAGAGATAAAGTTTGCGGATGACCTGAGAGATAAAGTTTCTCCAATTTTTGCCTCTCATTCATGTGCATTGAATTTCTCAACAATTTGTTTCAATTAGATTTTTTTCTTTACATATAAATCTTGAACGTATTAGCATAGGGAGAAAAGCATATATCAAGCCTTATGTAGAAGTAGCCATTTTAGCCGCAATGGATGACAAATTAACAAGGAAATAAGTCTTGAATGTAGGTAGCTTTATGTAACTAGTTCTGATGCTGGAAACTTTGTCATGGAAGGTCGAATCATGTCCAAAAAAAGATAAGCCATCCCTCCCACTCCTTCAAACAAAGAGTTGCGTGTATCGCCTCCATGCATTTCTCCTTCAGCAATCAACCTGTGAGCTCTATCAAGCAGAAAGCAAGCAAAGGCTTTGGCCCTCTACAAGTATTCAAACTTCCCTGTCAATTGGTAAAGTGACAGAAACACATGATACCTGGACTTATCCCAGAAACATGGGTGCAGTCCGACGAAATAAAAAATGAAAGTGAAAGAAGATTGAATGAAGAGGAGGGCAAATAATAGCTGGACTTGAGAGATGCTTGATCACAAGCCTTAACAATTTGGGCGCAGAGACTAAGATCATTGATTGTGATTTGAAGTGACCTAGCGGGGTTTTAACAGCAAGAAAGCCGTTCCAAGAGGCCCAGAATAGAGCGTGAAATCATGCATTCGTGGCCCAATTACTTGTATGTAATATCTCTAAAACTATCTGAAACATTAACACCAACAACACCTGGTGCCGTGGGCATTTCAAAAGACACCCAAATGAAAGCGAAATGCAGAACAAGAAAAGGAATGCTTACAGTTTCTTTAAGCAATTGGGTAAGGCATTCAGAGATCTTTCAGAAAAGAATTGATATCTTATAGTATATAGTTCCAACCTATATAATATAAAAGAATATTATTTAGATGAGATTCTAATATTAATTTAATATGAATAGGTTTTATATTAAAATTATAGAGTAAAGTTAATATAAATTGATTCATATTAAAACTATAATATAAGTTATGAGAGATGCATTTAATATCATTTAAATGCAATTTAAAATTAATTAATTAATAAGTGTTAATTTTTTTTTTGTTATTTTAAATTAATTAATTATTATTGTTTATTTAATATACTCTATATATTAAACATGATTTAATATATATATTTAAATTAAATTAATTTATTAATAATAATAATAATAAACTAAATAAAATAACTCCCCTGCATTTTTGCATGGAAGTGTAGGGTGGAGTGAGGTGGAGTTATTTCCACTCGCGTTCTTCCTCTGTGACATGAAAAAAATAGAAAGAAAAAATAGATTTTTTTTTTTTTTTTTTGTTTCTTTACTCTCTGAAGATCTCTCTCAAAAAAAATATTATGAGTGATTCTTCATAAAGTATCCATTTGATTAAAGCAATCCTTGCTACAACTAAGCTAGATAGTACTCAAAGTTTTTTTGTAGTATAAATTGATTATGCATCAACAACTCAAAGTTTTTTTTAGTACAGATTGATTTTTAGAAAATTATTATAGATAGAAAAAATATTAAACTATTTATATATATAACAAAATTTTACTTTCTATCACCGTCTAAGAAAGTAAAATTTTGCTATATTTATAATTATTTTTAACCATTTTACTATTTTTTGAAATATTTCTTAAATATGTGTAAATATTCATTAACTTATTAATATAAACATAAAAATTTAAAAGCTAAATTTGTAAATTAAGTGCTTAATCACTGGCACAACCTAAATCTATATTACTTTTCTCCCCGAAACAAAATTTCTATAGCAACATCACTTCACTCTCTTTTCCCTCTTTTTAATTTGAATAAGCGACTTTTTTTTATAAAAAAAAAAAAAAAAAAAAAAAAAGAAAAGAAAAATAAGAAAACATAATGCTTATTTATTTTAGAAGGAAATTCATAAAAACCCATTCAAGGGGCAAACAAAATACAAAGTCCTCATGAATTAGATTCAAAACAGCATGATGGGCCAAGCGTGATGAAACTTCCTAAAGTCCACTCCTTTTGAAGAATTGGAAGAGTCACGTAGCACCCAATTCACTCCACCACAACCCATCTCTTTGTTCCATGACACATCCATTAGACCTATATAGTACAAACACCTAATTTACAACCATGTGATTGAAATTTTAAGAACTAAAAATACGTGGTCGTGGATGGATTTTTGTTTTTATTTATTTATTTATTTATTATTATTATTATCATTATTATTATTATTATTATTTTTTTTTTTGAGTAAGATGGATTTAGTTTATCTGCTCAATATAACGTTTCATAGTTAGTATAATAACACTTCAAAATGAAGATTCTCAGCCATACGACCATTTCTTTCTTTAGAGAGATTTATTAGACATTAAATTATATAATAGAATATGGTTTCTCAAAGTTTAAAATTAGTTTTATCTAGAATTAACTATTAGTTGATATAATAGAAGAGGCTGAATTAAGCTTGGTAGTAATTAAATGCACTCTTTTTCTTGGATTCAATCCCTTTATAATTAATAAATCAAATCTTCAACTTTAAGAGGTAGAATGTATGTCAATTATCAATGTAACATTTCTTACAAAGATAGAATATAAGAGTCGGGAAAGAGAAAAGAATGTGGTGCATTAAAAATTAAAATATCGATGTTAATGTCGATATCGAGATTTTAATTTTATCAACATATCCATAAAATAATAAGTAAAAACAGAAATTTTAAAAAACATTTAAATTGAAAATCAAGGTGTTTTTATTTCTAAACTAAGTTATAGATTTATCATTAGGAGTTTTATTCATATAACATAAATATTGAACATATGAATAGACTTTTAAGGTTGACGTGAAATATTGAACATACGAAGATATGCAATTTTGATTCGATGTTCCCTTTTCTTTATACACAATAAATAATTTTGGTAAAAAAAAAAAAAAAAAAAGAATGATTCTATACAAAAGTATGGTTTGATTGTAAAGAGGTATTGGTGATTTTGGAATGGAATTGGGAAAGTTACCTCTCTACCTCTTGTCAAATGGCGTACACGTGTCGGCTCGAGAATAAAACACGTGGAATTGATCTCTGTTTCTCTCTTTATTATGCCATTATTTTCCTGATTTCTCTTTCTCGATCCGAACACTGCGTTCGTGGTCACCGCTAGAACTCCCTAACCTCAAACAAACTCAGAATTTCAATTCACGGAGGGAGACAACCAAATTTCACAACAATGGCTTCCTTCGACACTTTCACCAACGAAGAACACCAACAACAGCACCACCATTCCCCGACGGCGCAACCCTTTAACGATGATGGCTACATGGGTTATGACCCTCATCTCCCCTCCCACCCCTACGACTCCTCTACCCCTTTCTCTCCCTCCGACGATATTACCTCTGCCGACCAACACCCTCATGCCCCCCCTTCCTTTTTCGAAGACGACGTCGTTTCCGACATCCACTCCACCGCTGGAAACACCACTAATCCAAATTTCTCTGACGCTTACGATTTTGGAGTTCCCAATCCTAATCCCGACTATGCATCTCCCTTTGATTCTGTTCACGCCGATGGAGACCATGACAATGCCGCCCCCGCTGCCGCCGTCGGTGGTGGTGATTTTGACGACGGTGGTATTTTTGTCTCTGATGGACCGGTTCTCCCGGACCCGAGCGAAATGCGGGAGGAAGGCCATGCTCGACGCGAATGGCGACGGTGCGTTTTTTTTTTTTTTTAAATTACCCTTAATGTTATTTCTTCATGAGAGATAGAATTGGTTTTAGATCTGTGATTTTATCATTTTGGGAAGGATTGAAATGTTTCCTTCTGTGGCTGAATCTGAAATGAAATCTTTTATAAATTTTGAGGTCATAAAATATAGATCTTCTTTGTTACTCGCATGCGTGCCAATCGCAGAGCTGTGTTTATGCAGCTGAAGCGTGGTCTTATGATTTATATGGGGTTTTTTTAGTTTTTATAACAATTGCCATCTAGCTCGTGATAGTGGCTTTCACTAATTGAATCCTTGCTGGTGATATTTTTTGGAATCTCATTTGCTTCTGGAACTATGAATAGTTAATCATTTGTTGTAATATATCTGACATCAAATATGTAGGTGTATTTGTTTATTGTAATTCTCTCATGAGCAGCCTGGTCACGTTTGTTGCGATACTGTAATGTCCAAATAATATAGTTCTACGCCTGGTACAAGACAGATATTGGCTGCAGATTTGTCCTGATTCTAACACCACGTGTATGCATAAATGTCCAACATATTAGTAAAGACCAATTATATACAAGTTTGTTACAGTATTTTATGTATTATAGCTATGGGGACAGAAAAAAGGGATATGCTTAATTTTGTCTGCTTGAAGAAGTTATTACCTGATTCTTTTGGAAGTTTGATGCTGTAGAAAACTCTTATCTCTATTATGTATCATGTCTGTGAGCTGGCTTCATGGGCCATGGTAGTTTCATCTTTCAAGTTTCTGGGAAGTAATGGTTACCCAGGTTCCATTTGTCTTGGAATTTCCTTTTTGATCCCTGGCTAACTGTAAAGATTAGGGCTGCGATCTTTTCGAATTTTTCTGTCTTGTTGCATAATCTGGGTCAAGTGAGGTGGAAGAGGAATTGTTTGGGAACCATATTTCTCTGCTTTCTCTTATTTTCAAGAGAAGTCATTTTCTCATATTTTTTAATCTGTTCTTAGCTATTTGCTATTAATTTGAAAACTTTATAGTGCAGGCAAAATGCCATAGATCTTGAGGAGAAAGAGAAGAAAGAAAAGGAAATGAGGAATCAAATAATTAATGAAGCTGAAGAGTATAAAGCATCCTTTTATGAAAAAAGGAGGGTCAATTGTGAAACAAATAAGGCTCACAATAGAGAAAGAGAGAAGGTGAAACCACGGCAAGCATTTTGTATATATTCATATTCTTTACCCTGCATCCTGTCAATGTCTCCTTTCTATGTATTATTATTTATTTTTCAATTTTTTGCAGCTTTACTATGCTAACCAGGAAAAATTCCACAAAGAAGCTGACAAACATTACTGGAAAGCAATTGCAGAGATCATCCCACGAGAGGTACCTAATATTGAGAAGAGAAGAGGAAAGAAAGATGCTGACAAGAAGCCTTCAATAGTGGTTGTTCAGGGTCCAAAACCTGGAAAACCAACCGATCTGTCACGAATGAGGCAGATTCTGTTGAAGTTGAAACAGACTCCTCCACCTCATATGATGCCTCCTCCGCCCAAACCGGCCAAAGATGAAAAGGATGGCAAAGATGGAAAGGATGGCAAGGATGGCAAGGATGGAAAGGACAGCAAGGATAGCAAGGAAAATGATAGCAAGGATGGCAAAGATACAAAGGAAGGGAAGGAGGACAAAGGTGGAAAGGAAGCAAAGGAAGCTAAGGAAGGGACAGAAACCAAAGATGCTAAGGAAGAAGGGAAGGAAGTTGAGGACAAGAAAGCTTCTTCACCAGCTGCAGTTCACACACCTGCATCTCCTCCAAAAAATATGGATGCCAATGGTACTCCCGATCAACCCAAAATAGAGGTTGAGGCTCCTCCTGCGGCCGATGCCAAACAAGCTGTTCTGTTGGTGTCACCTTCTGCAGAGTAAGAAATTATTAATACTTCATCTTATGGTTTCTTGTAACTGAATGATTGTTTTTCTCTGTTCACAATTTAACACAGGGAATAAGGAAGCTCTTGTTTTGGCCATGCTGCATTGCATTCCCTGCAGCGTGGGATTTGAACAGCTCTCTTCTTGTCTAGACTTAGAATTTAGGCTGATTTATCATTGAATTTGATCATCTTCGAAACTGAGCTTCTCTTACTTATATCCTCCTATTGTTACAGATGATAGATAAGTTAATAATACAGACTTGCAAAGTTGTAGTAGAGCAGCTCTTGTTATTTGTCACCCATAATTATGCTAGGGAATATTCACAAATAGCAATGATTTTTGAACCAATCACTGGGAATAGTATAGGCGCCCCAGAGGTGGGCAGTTTGATCATCTATTTATTCTTCTGCTTTAACACCTTTAAATGAACAGGAATTGGTGCATTTTGGGTTTCACCCACAAATTGCTGCTATGTGGTAAAATTTTCTTTCTTAAAAGAGGATTTTTTTTGTTTTTTTAAATATTTGTTTTCCTTTGTAATTGAAGGGTTCTCATAGAAATGAGTATAGCCTGTTGCATCCAAATATTGCTACAGAGAAAAAGAGTACTACGAAACACACCCAACAATCCATAGAGGAACTGAATGTCATGTAAAAGCAGGCAAGTTCACATTAATTAGGTATCATATTGTAGTTATGGAGCCACCAAACTAGGATTGTAAAGAACTATCAAAAACCTAGCCAACAACTAGCTGTTTCTTAGGAGAAGAAGCTCAAAAAAAGGGAGAGACGTTTATGTTATGTTGTTAATTCATTGAACATTTGGTGATAGGCTATGCACAGTACCCTTTGAGCAAAAGTGATATCACCTTTGTTCTATATAGCTTTTATTTGGAGTAGTAGCTTTAAGCACTTGAAAAATCATTTGAAACCTTCTTTTTTATTACATCACAAAATACTGTCATTTGAACCGGGAACACATCATCATCAGCTATCTTGTTCATAATGTGAGAGATTTGAGGATACAAATACAAATACAACACCCAAATAAAATTAGAAAACTAAAAGCAATGAACACTGTAACCAAGAACCTGAAATCCAGCTGTATGGGCCTATTTAAATGAGCATAGTTTGACTGAGAGTCCAACGTTTCATTAAACAAAGTAAGAAACAAGTTGAGCATTAATAACACACTACAACACAACACAACACCCACGCTCTCTCTCCTCTTTGGAGAGGGCTATCAAGTATCAATATTCAATATCCCCACCACACTCACTACTCACTACTCACACTCATTCATTGGATGCCATTTCGCACTCCAACGGTCACTTTTTCTACTAAAGAAAAACCGATAACGGCTACTTTTTCTACTATAGAGAGAAGGGAAGCTCCCCCTTTAGGCATAAAACAAAAAGGAAGCAAATGTGCTTTTCTGCATAATGTGCCCTTCTTTTGTCAAAGCTAACAACCAATAAAACCAAGAAAAAAAAAACGAAACTGCTTCTTTTCTTCTTTCTCCTCTGTCTTTCTTCCTTTATCAAGAGAAGAAATTAAGGCGGGAAGTGTACGTGGCTTTGGGAGACCAATTCCTTGGGATTATATCCCTTGCTGAGAGGGTTCTTCCTGTAGATAAAGTTGTTAATCTCACTGAGAATGGGCCCTTTAATGGCCCGCCAATTATGCACCAATTTGCCCCCCATAGATGGTTCATATCCAGCCACTCCCCTGAATATGTCTGCCAGACACAACGTTGTAAGGGAAAGAAATATTAGTCAAATCAGTATTCAAAGCTACTCCATTATCTTACTCCTTCCTTCCCTTTATGAATATGTTTAGTCAATGAGAATTTTTATAATCATGTGGGAGAAGTGCATGCTTTTTCTTCTAATAAAGATACTTCTTTTTCAAAGATTCTTCCACTGGGATATTTAACTTTCAACGTGTGGGAGAAGTGCATGCTTTTTCTTCTAATAAAGATACTTCTTTTTCAAAGATTCTTCCACTGGGATATTTAACTTTCAACGTGTACTTAGGTACAAGCTTTTCTATCTTTTCACATCTTAAATTATTGTAATTAAAGCAATGGAATATGCTTGAGATGAAAAAGGGTGTTCTTTAATTTTTCTTTTTTACTTACTTCTTTTATTTGCATTGCACCGATGTCTCCATCTCCATCCTCGAATTCAACTAAGAGTGAGAGCCAGTAATCTGTCGAGCCTTCATTGACATGGAAGGCAATGTTCTTGCCTGGGTACTTACACGGAGTTCTAAAGATTTAGGACAACAGAAAATAAGCGACAAAATAAGAAAGCCGAGATAGAAACAAACAATTCATTAAGGGACAAAAAACAGGGTTGCAGCGAATTTGTACCGTCGGTAAATTACTGGGATTTCGCCTCGGTTTCTGAGCTGCCCACCTTCGCCGGAGATGGCCATACGGCCAAAAGCGGCGCCGCTGAGATCGAAGTGAGTATTGCCATTGGAACAATACCCACCGGGGCACTCATCGGTGACGATTATAGTCACTGCTCGTCTAGAGCAAATGTTCTGGTCTAAACACTTCACTTTGTAACAGGCTCCACACCCTTCACCATTTCTGAACAAAACTGGACTCACAGCCCCAACTCTGGCCTTTAGAGGCTTCACATCCACTAAATTACCATACCCACATGCTCCACCTGCGATTTCACATTGTCAGATCTCTCAATTTCTGGCAACAAAGAACTTGAAATACTGAAATTAGGGTTGGGTTTAAGCGATTTATGAACTGGGATTTTGTTAATTCAACCCCCTTTAATCACATTTTTTACGGCAACGTCTAGACAGTATTTCAAAGAAACAGACCCGACCCATAAATTTACAGACCCTAAAAGAAACCCAAAACAAAGAAAACAGAGCAAAGAGAAAAATGTAGGGAAATGGAACCGTTGTACCGTCGCTACCGTCTCCCTCGGGACTCCCGTACCACGTGGCGGTGGCTGGAAGCCAATGTAGATTCGGTACACGGTGTTGGAGCTGAGCCGCCGCCGTGAACCACTCAAGCACAGCCGCGGCACAGAAAAAAGCTCTAATGAGCCGGAAACTGCGGCGGCGGAGGAGGAGCTGCATTTACGTCTGCGTAGGCGACGACACCGCTTGCTCCACCGACAATGTCAGTTTCCGGCGAGCACAGTGACCGAGAAAAACGGTTTTGAGTGAGAGAGGATTGTGGAGTGTGTGGCCGACGGTCTTTGTTTGAGGACAGTATGATGTTGCAGGTGTGGAAGGGAGCCGTTATGTAAATATAAAAAAGCGTAGAAAGGTTTATGAAATGGACCACTCCTTTTGACTTTAATTACAAAATGCCCCTCGTGTGGGACCCTTCAGTAGTTGAGGCGTTAATTTCGCATAATCGTACGGGCCTCTAAGAAAATTGTATTTTCTACCGTTAATTAGGCCACATGCCCTACCATGCTACTATATTTATATATTTATTAAAAGTTTTATACTAAGTTTTTTTTTTAATGACTGTAAATTGATATACTTGTAAAAATTTAGAGTTTAAATTGTTACAAGATATAAATTGGTATTTTTTTTTAAATTTTAAAATCATAAGAATTAGGTTCTAAATTTATTTGAACTACATGAACCAATTTTACCATTAGTACTTTGTTTCAATAATCTTGAATTTTCAAAATCTTCAATAGTACTCCTAAACTTTTTAGAAAGTTCAAAAATACATTTTTCGTTAATATATGGACGAAAACCATTAGTAACTCGTTAAAAAAGTATCAAACTTTCACACTTTGCATGCGGGTTGGCAAAAAAGTTGGGGACATTTTCGGGTACCCATTTGGGGACGAAGAGGGTATCCCCGCCCCAACCCTGAATCCCCAACACCATCCCGCTAGCTCTCTCTTGCACTCTTGCGCTGGTTTGCTCTCGTTGACGCTTACTGAGTTTTATCATTGATACTCTCTCACAAGTCACAATCTATCTCGCTCTCGCTAATGCTAATTGAGTTTTATCATTGATACTCTCTCACAGGTCACACTCTATCTCGCTCTCGCTCTCGCTTTCCCTCTTTCTCACTCGCCCTTTCGCAGTTTCTCTGTCTAGTTGTCTCGCTCTCGTTCTATCTCGGAGAATGGGTCCCATGGGGAACCGTTTCCCCGATGGGGAATCCCCGCCCCCGTTCCTGCCTACAAATGGCAGGGATGGAGGTAAATTCCTCTAAGGGGCGAGGAAGAGGAACCCCCACCCTGCCCCGCCCCGCCGCTGTTGCCAACCCTACTTTGCCTTAATACTTTTAACCTTAAATTATTAATTAAAAAAAAAAAAAAAAAAACACTCCTACAACTTGTATAGTGATCAATCTATTTGAAGTTATCTTAAGTTGGAATAGGACCAATTTTTTAAACAACTTATGTCGATACCCTCATTTTTTCATATACCCTCATTTTCACCCGTTTGTCCAATTCTTACGTCAATTTTCTCAAGAACCAAGTATAAACTCAAACTTCAAGTTAAAGCATAAAATCCCACAAAATCCTACAAAATCCAAAATCAAAATATTCCCTTGAAACTCACCAAAGCGATAAATAGTCAAATACTATATTTGGTTATTAACACACACTCAACTACTAATGTGAGAGATTGTTTAAACAATACTAAATGTTCCCATTCAAAACTAATAGTAAGAGTCTTTTTGGAATTTTTTATTTTGAAAATTTAAGGGTGTTTTTGAAATTTTAAAAGTTGAAGGGTAATTTTAACACAAAGTACAAAGTNATATATATATATATATATATATATATATATATATATATATATATATATATATATATATATATATGTATATATATATATATATATGTTTTATAATATAGTCAAATTACATAAAGGAAGTGAAAATTTAGTCAAACTATAATATATCTCAATTGATTAAGACATTATATTATTGACTAAGAGGTTAGAGGTTTAAATTTCTACTTGAACTTATAAAATTAATTAAATAAAGAAGGAGTAAAGTTTAAATTGAATTAAGTTCAAGTTGATGATAAAAAACAAATGTTTGTTATTTTCAAATATAGCAAAATGAGTCAAAAGATTTACGAACATAGCACAATATCATGTTTATCAGTAATAGACACTAATAAACTACTATCATCTATCACATTTTATTAGTGATAGACACCATAAATGTTTATTAGTGTCTATAATGATAGACAGTGACATTTTGCTATATTTGTAAATATTTTCAGCAATTTTGTCATTTAAAGCAATTACCCTTTAAACATCCATGGAATATAATCAATTAATCACAAAAATAACATAAATATTGAAAATTGGATCTAAGAACTTAAATTTTAACGACAAAGTGAGCATAGTTTGGTATAAAGCGTCTACCCTCAATCAAAAGGTCTACTGAAATCTCTATCCTAGATTAAACTAAAAGAGAAACTTAAACATTAATGATTTTTTAATGAAAATTTTACAATAATTTTCATAAATTTTTATAATCTTGAAATATGGATATTTTCAAATATAGCAGAATAAGCCAAACTATTTACAAATATATAAAAATTTTACTATCTATCTATCACTAGGACAATAGAAGTCTATCGCAATCTACCACTAATAGACAATAAATTTTTTTTATATTTATAAATAATTTGATATTTTTTTTCTTTGAAATTCTACCATCGATATTTTAGTCTTTAATCACAGCATCTAAAATTTAATGCATAACAATTTCTTATAAGGAGATGAAGTGAAAATTCAAACTAAAAGTTTTATTATGCTTAGGTTAATGTTTAAAGTTCAATAAATTTTGCGGACGTAAAAAAAGTAGTGAAAGAAAAGAGCACTTCATTAATTTATTAAAGTTGATTTTATATATATATATATATATATATATATATATAGGTAAAATGCAAATTAGGTTTCTTTTTCTTAGATGATAAAAGTGAAGTAACTCGATTATAGATTTATATATACACACATACACACACATAGCTTTAAGAAATTATATTATATTTGAATTCAAAGAAGATAGTGAAAATTCCAATTAGAAGTTGAATTATACATAGGGAAAGGAGATAGAACACTTGTTTTTCCCCAAAAAGAAGATAGAGAACACTCTTTTTCTAGGAAAATGTTCAAACATTGCGGCATATCCTATCCATGCCAATTAATTGTTTAAAATTTGAGATAAATACCATTAATCAAAACATTAGAAATTTTAATTCCTACACACTCATACATTAAAAAGCGTAATAGTCTTAGAAAAATTGAAACTCGTTTTGTTTTTTTTTTCTTATTATGCTTAATTTGAGACTTCAACGTCATCTAACAAAAACAAGTTATAATTGGTATGTTAGGTTGTGAATAGAAAATATTATTAAAATTATGATGATTGTTGCGATGCAATTTGTAACTAGCCTTTAAAGCTCATTTTTCTCGTCACTATGTTGGTTACGTAGATTATTAATGATAGACCATTAGTGAATTTTAATGGAATATGAAATAACACCCTTGAAAAGTACATACAAACAAGAGAAAAAAAAAAAAAAATGAAACACCACAAGAGAGGAATGCATGTGAAAATACACAAAAATATCAAATTAATAAATTGAAAAGAAAAAAAAAAGGCTAAAAAAGTGAGAAAATAATATTTATTTTTTGTTTTGGTTGAAAGAGAGAATGAAGCAATGGGTGAGGAAAGCATTTATTATGAAATGAGTTTGCGTTGAATACGGGGAGTTAACGCAATTAAACCAAAAAATAAACAATGATTGATTTTGAAAATTGAAGGTTAGAAAAGGAAAAGAGGATGATTTTTGAGGACAAATAATCCAAAAGGTTAGTTTGAAAGTGGACAAATAAATCCAATATTAATAATGATTCATACCAAATTGGACCCACTTGATTGGATGTTTGTAATCAATTCATAAGTCTATTTGGCCCCTCCCCTTCTCTGTCCCTTTTCACATGCAAAATCAACCCCCCCATTTTCATCTCTTTCCATTATAATTTCATTATTTCTACTTTCCAATTAAAACTCACCACTTTCCATTATAGTCGGGGACGTTTTTTTTTTTTTTTTTTTTTTTTTTTTTTTTTTTTTTTNTTTTTTTAAGAAGGTAGATAATAGAAATTTTAGATGTCTGAAGTTTTAAATGCTCAGAATTACAAAATAAATATTAATCGGTAATCTCTTAAATTTACGTAATGTTATTTTTCTCAACAAAATAATATATAATAATTTAATATTTTTTATAAAATAAATAATAATTAAAGTTTAAATCTAAATATCTTACTGAAAAACTAAAAATAACTAAGATGCAACCGAAGTGAGTGAAATACATGGTTGACAGTATTTATTTTAATTATAACATTAAAAAAAGAGTGATATTTATATATATGAAAAAAAAGGGTTGAAGAGTAAAAAAGGAGAAGCCTTCAATACGGTCCGAGAAACCCACGTTTCAGAAGGACATCTAAAACTCTCAGAATGCTTTTCCGTAAGGGTATCCTAGGATGTATTGGAATATTCCTACTATGTCTGGGAATATTAAGATGTCCAGACATCTTACATTAACGCAAAACAATATTTTGGATGTCCACTCCATGGAAATCTCAGATTCCCACGAAACAAGCGACCCTTAGTGTTTTTTGTTGTCATAAGCTCATGAAAGCTAAACACAACACCTTTTTTTTTTTTTTTTTTTCATAAAAGTATTATTTTTGTTTTTATATTTAAGTTTAGTTTCATTTTAGCCTTTTGATACTTTCAATTATCTAATCTTAGTCTTTTACTTTTAATTAAAATTAAATTTAGTCATTTAAAGTTAATTTGTAACCAAATTTGTTAAATAATAATAACAATTTTTACACCAGAAATGGCTCCATGAAATATATGTTCATAATTTATAAAGGAATTGTAATTACGACTTTTTTATAAAAAAAATAAAAAACAAACAAACATCATAACCCCATTTTAAGAATTTTTAAAAAATATAGAAACTAAAATTTGAAATTTGAAATTACAGATAAACAAAATAATTTAAACCTTTCAAAGTATTTTAAAAATTAAAAATAGTTTAGAGAGAAAGAAGAGGGAGGAGGGACAAACAAAATATAAACATACAAACTCCAATATTAATTATTATTTTGTAGTTTGTATGTATCAATTTTGTAAGTTCGATTTTCTCTCTCCAAATATTGTTTAATAAAAAAAACGTCTAATACCAAAATGGGATTCTAGTTACAACTTTTGTTTAAGAGTGAGTATCTAAACTACTTTTTCGTTGGTTAATAAACACTTTTAGACCTCAAACTTTGATGGATATAACAATTTAGTCTCTACATCGTAGTTTGTAACCATTTGATTTCTACATTTTCAATTTCTAATAATTTAAGCCCCATTTGGATTAATTTAAAAAATAAATGTTTTTAAAAAATTTATTTTCATTTAAACACTTTGGATAAGAAATGGTCAAAATAAAAGACACTAATGACTTTCAGAATTTATTTTGAGTAGTTGTTAAATACTTGTATTTTTTTAAAAAATGACTTATTTTTTAAATTAAAAACTTGAAAATATATTCCAAACACATCTTTAATCTCTTAACTTTATAAGTAATAATTGTACTTTACAATTTGTAACGATTTAGTGTTTGCCATTAAAAACATTATTAAGATTTAATGAAATTTTTTATACATGTTAATTGATAATAAAATGATCAAATTTGTTTATAAACTATGTTACATAATAAATGATTAACGCTCAATTTTGATGATATTTTTTACAATATGAACTAAATTGTTAAATTTGAAAGTAAAAGAACTAAATTGCAACATGTTAAAGTCCACTCACTCACAAAATAAATAGGTTGAAACACTAGAGCAAAAAATATTTTTCAAAAAAATCATTTTATTTAAACTCTATTAATAAAAATGGTTTAAAATACACTTTTAAAGTGTTTTAAAAACAATTTTGAATGATTGTCAAACACTCCAATTTTTTCTAAAATTAAACACTTGAAAAGTTAAACCAAACAACTTAAATCTTTACAAGTGAAAAGTAATGTTTTATCTAATAAAATCTGACTGACGATCTGAAGTTAATAATAATATATTATGTTCTTATTATTAAACTTTATATGTGTTGAGAAACAAGATTGCTCGTTTAGTACTTGATCCCAAGATACATCCAAGCAAAGATGCAGCCAAATCAAGACATGAAGAAAATATGGCTAACGAATCATATCTGCAAATGAATTTTAAAATCAGATACCATCAGGAAACTGATTTTACTAGAATAGTATGTGAACCCCAATTCCTATAATATTATTTACATGTTATATTGTATGGTCAATATGACATCTGAACCCATCAGGAATATTTTTCTGCAAGAGAAAATTTTATGTCTTAAATTTAAGAAGCTCTAAACTTGATCTTATTCAATACTACAAATAAAAATTACTTGTGCCGACATGATCTACGGTGTTAGAAATGAAAATAGCTCACTGTGAAGATTCATTCACATTATGTTGCTACCAAGAAATCCATGTCAGATTCCCACTTGGATTTTGGGTCTAATTTCTTTCCTAAGAGGAAAAAGAAGAGGAAAATGAATCAAAATAAAGCCATAAATGAGTGAGTCCAGTGGAGGAAATGACACACCTGAAATTCAGTGGGAAGATTCCATACAAGTTCATATGCTGCTTCTTTTGGAGGCTTACTGCAAAGGTCAAAAGAAATCAGATCAATTTCATAGATATCGATTTTATGGCATAAACAGGGTAATTAATATGATTAACAACTTGGGCTGAAATCAGAAGATGGTGGAAGTCTATATCTCGAATGTACCAGTTTGCTGTCATTTCATCTAACAATAAACTCAAGATGGATGAATGAACATTTGTTATGAGCTTAGACAGAATGGAAGCAGCTTCAATGGGAAATCAGCAGTAAAAGTAGTTCCAATGACAAGATACCAGAGACGAAATTGAGAGCTGAAAAGGGTAATTGCAAAAAGATGGAAAGAATTTGATATGCTTGGTTGATTGTAGCTTAAAAGCCACAAAAGGGCAACAATTTTATGTTAACTAAGTGACAATAATATCGTGATGCAGAGCATCGTACATATGACATTTGACAAGTCTAACAGTTGAGAACATGATTGTGTATTGATACCTTATCGTCAGTTCGTTTGTTCCATGTATCATTTTTTGATGGAAAGACAGGGTCCCCAATAACACATGTAGTTGGTGAATGAAGAGCATTCTGAAGAAGTGGAAGCCTCTCAGGAGCATACTCATCATCGCTGTCGTAATATCGACGCGATCCAATTGCTTTTAGTACCGTTGCCAATAAGAGAGACAAACCCTGAGACAAGTCCATCAGCATGGCAAGTTTGTCAGAAGGAATGCCTACCTCAAGACAGACCAACATGAGAAAAGAGAGAGAGAGACCTGAATAGACACCATTGAAATCCCTATCCATTTGCAGACATTGAAGTTCAACTTGATGAAATGCTTGAACTGATCAAAACTTCCACTTGGATCTTTTGGAAAATCCTGTGCAAAGTTAAAAGTTATCAGCTAGAATAATGAATATCTGGTAGCATCCAAGTTGCATTTTGTGTTGATCATTATTTTTAACTTTGAAGATGATGCATAAGCCTTGAGTATGTCAAATCTTCACCTCCTCCCAGTCATGATTCAGAAACACATCTGTTGTCACCCCAGCCTCAACCATGAGAACCATAAAGACAAGCACCATATACTGCATGCATTGGAGAACAACCAGGCTCTCATATGTCAAGTAATCTATTGAAAAAAATGAAGAAAAATGGGGTAGGAGAGACTCATATCATATAGATATAGTCAATTAAGAATACAGTACCAGATGAAGGCAACAACCATTAGCAGTTTCAGCAGCAATATGACCCAAGCATGCGATCACACATAAAAGAATTCCTTGGCCAAGAAAACTGTACATGAACCTGAAATTTAAGCAAGACCAAAGATGTAAGCTACATCCCAGTCCTGGTGGTACCCCATTGTCTTCCCATCAACCAACTGCCACAGAATCCAAATCTCAATCATATTAACTGTTATAATACTCCTTACAAGTTTGTTTAAATTCATAGATGCATCTTACTATATCTATGGGGGATTTGGAAGCTACTCTACAAAGAACCATGATTCAAAAAAGAGTAACGAATACGAAGATCATTCCTACACTTTGCCTGGTCAATAATGAACGCCATGAACACTGTTTAGATTTGCAGGTCATGTATTTCCTTCTTCCTTCTTCCTTCTTCCTAAGAGGGAAAGATGGAATACAAAGGCATGTTCTACCTTATCACATTATTTGAGATTATTCTCCGTAAAGAGATCAGTCACCATGATATATAAGGAATGTATTTTCTGCACAGACACAGGCCTATTTAGAGAGAAATTACCAAGGACAGCCAGAATGCAGAAATAAGAGAAAGCAATTTCAGACTTTCGAATTTCCCCAAGAAACTTGAAGTCTCCTCCTCAAGTCCCAACCCCAAACTCTGATTTCATAACGCTATTCCCAGCCTCATCCACCCAAAATAATACAAGACAAAAAGAGACCCAGAAAATGGAAGAAATCCCAAATTATATAGTCTGCAAGAAAACCAAAAAACAATACCATGGAATTGGGTCATTAGGTCCATAGGGCAAATGGCCCATACGCCTCTGCCAAGCCCTCATCAACCAAATTCCGTACAAAATCATGGCGATTCCAACCATCCCATTTCCAGAATTCACGAACTTCAACAAGGATTGCATGCAGACCCTTAACATTCTTACCATTTGTTGCCACTTACTTAATTGGCCGGACAAATATGCAAACAATTGAAGTTTGAAAATGAGAAATCAGATAGCCAAGAGAAGGCTAATGAACGTAATATTCAACCGCCAGAGATATCCGCTGCGCGCCAAGATTTTTGCGTCTTTTCGGGCTTCAAGGAACTTTGCATCATAGGATTTAGTAGATATTTCAATTTTTCAAATGATTCAGAGAATTCTTTCCTATTTCCAAGGAACAGTTTTCCCATTTTCATCCATGTACGTTCGTACCGTTAATTACACACGATGATGGCTTCTTCTTTCTCCTAATTAGATTCGATAACCGAATATAGAGATTTTTTTTTTCTTTTTTTAACTTAGGAAAATCTATAAGGTATTTTTACATATAAGATAAGATGTTTACATTATATAAAGTTAATTGATAACTTGCGACGTCGCAATATTCTTAATTCTAAGTTTCTAATAATTTAAAAGAGAATTAGGAAACAACTACCTGGCTAATCCATTAAGCTTTTAGTATTGTCTTCATTTGGTTCCTTCTTATTTTTCTTAAGGAAATCAACTGTCCTGCCTGCATATGATGCATAAACTCAACATCATCATCAATTACTTCCCCAAGTGGATAATAAAATTACAATAGAAGTGGTCATCACTTTTCTGCTATAAATATTACATCAAGATGTATAAAATTGAACTCAGAAAGTGTCTAAGCTGCATCAAAATTCCAAGTACATTCTGTAGGCATCTCGATCCGGAGAGTAGTATCCTTCAATCAAGCTATCAACTTGGAACCCAAGTTTCTTGTAGAGATTCATAGCCGCAGTCCTCAAAGGATCAACATGAAGACCTATGCGCTGAATGTTTCTGGTTCTGCACTTCTCAATGGCTGCCTTCAGGAGTGCTTCTCCATGACCTTGTCTCCTACATATCTCCTTCACTGCCCTTTGTTTCAACCCACATGCCACGAAAGCACATAATTGCTCGTGATTAGCAAAAAAAGGGATGCATAATTTTGAAATTAACGCACAATTTAGCATTCTTAAAAGCTTTCCTAGAAGCCCCAGATGGGAAAAGGGGAATATTTTCTGTCAGCCCATTTATCAAACAGGTTATGTGCATAAACAAGTTGCAAAATGGACAGAAGTTAGCCAGATTGCAAGGTTATAGTTATAGTCCATCTAAACTAAACCAAAATCATGTACAAGCTGATGGGGAAGTAGTAGATAATTGGAGCATGGGCAGATTTCGCACTCAGCACAAGATACACAATATCCTCAAAAAGTGGGCGTCAAGAGAATTGGATGGAAGGGAACCTGCGAGTTTGGCGATGGTAGCGTAGAGGGAAGAGGGCCAGGAATACATGACATAGCCTACGACTTCTCCATGTAAGTCCAGGAAAAGCAATCCAGAATTCTGTTTTCTCAATTCTTCGTCGAAGAACCTGGCAAGAGACTCGTGTTTTGGAAATATCTTCTTCTCGAGCTTCACGATGTCTTCCACTACCTTAGCCCAGTTGGTGGAGTTTCTTCGCAATTCAATGATGTCCCCACTGTCCATTGGTGAGGGCTATGCCGTTTCTTCCTTTTTCAGGTCTAAGGTTTGGCGCTTCACAAGCTTTCCCTTCTTTCTTTGATTTCAAGAAATTTGGAATAATGGCATAAAAACCCTATTTTAAAGAGTAAAAATGAGAAATAATCCAACTTTTGAAAACAAAAATGGGAAATAACCCACTGATCATGTAAAATTACGGTATTGTCCTTCATATACTTCTTTTCTACTTCTCCGACGTTTTAACTTCTTTTTTCCCCTCTTTTCCAGCCTTCAACTTTTTGTTTTCTTTTTTGAAAAATCTTTTATCTTATTCTCTAGAACTACCTCTCCTTTTTTTTCCTTTCTTCTTATTCTCTGCTTCTTCTTCTTCTCTAACGTGATAAATCCAAGCTTTGATGCGACCAATTACGGAGAGTGAGGGAAAAAAAGATGAAAGTGATTGTGAGTGAGGAAAGGAGGAGAGAGCGAGAGTAAAAGAGCGAGCAAAATGAACTTTTTCACGTGCGCAAGTTCATTTCGATAATTTCATTCGAACTTAACGTCAGCAAATAGTCATTTGGTATTCTTTTGAAAATCCAGGTTATTTGGCATCATTTGGCCCAATTTTTGAGTTATCCGGATAAATTTTTCAAGAAATTTTTATACAAAAATATCATTTTATTATATTTGAAAACATATTTTTTAAAATATGACTTAGATTTTGAAAATATTTTCTAAAAATAGATAAAATAAGAGGTAATAATAAAAAAAAATTTAGAAAGAATAATAAATAGTGTTTAAAATCTGAGTAACAGAAAGGAAAATTAAAAGAAAATAATTGTAAAAAACACCATAAACAATTACATAGGTAAAAAAAAAAAAAAAATTGCAACCTATTTAATAAAAACTATTAATAGAGTAATATTAGATTTCAAATCTCAAGAAATATGTAAAATTGAAAAAGTCCACTATTTTCTAAAACTTAAATTCAAAAACACGAATATATTCTAATGATATTTTATTTTAGACCAAAAAGTAATTTTTATTAAACAAAATATCTCATTTTTTTTTTTAGTTTAACAATTACAAGAATTCAAACCATCGAGTTTGAAAATGTATAATGTCCACTAAGTTACGTTGAGATTACAACATATCCCAAATCGAGGGATTCTATTAACTTTAATTTAATTTATAAACATAAAAGCATTCGATCCATAACATAAACTAAAAGATATAGGAAAGATACTAAATTTAATTCTAATTTAATTTTAAATATTTTACTCAATAACATTTGTTTTCCAAATTATTTAAAAGTCAAAGTTATTTTTTATTAAAAAATATAATTAAAAGGCACGTGGTAATACATTAGTTAAAAAAAATTAGAATGTGTTCTTAACAAGACGCATCCAAATTAAGACAAAAAAATTGTTTATTTTTGCTACTTTTTCTTTAAAGTGTATTATTTTTCCTATTAGTTTAGTTTTTTTTATATAATTTTTTTAAGAAAAAAAAAAACTTTTAAGTTAGAAATATAAGATTTCCTGAATCTTCCAGACTTATTCTCATTTGTTACATAGGAAGAAAACATGTTAGCCATACAAATAAACAGATGTTGTACTAAAACTATCTATGAAAATATAAAATTAAATAATGCATTATTATTATATTCTCACCCACATGAATCATGTTTGGCTTTCCATGATTACTATTACAGCATCTACTGTTTTCATAACCTCAAACCTCAATTAAGCTGTCTTCTCTACCATTTTGTGTGAAATTTGAATCATGATCAGTTGAATATCTGTCAACTCTCTCTTCAAAATAATATAAATATTAGTTAATAGTAAGCTATTATCTTGATGATAGTTGATAGCTTACATTTAAAGTGTAAGGAATCATTATTGTTAATACTAAATGAATTAAATTCTTCGTAGAAGCGATTTGATCGACTTGTGTCGATAAATTATTATTTTTTTTTTTGAAAAACCAAAATATAGAGAATACAAAAAACAGAAAATTGGATAAACATCAATAAACATTCTACACCATGCTTTTAGCCATTCAAAGGAGAAAATAACAAACCTTTTGAAGACTATCTTCCAAGGATTCTTCTCCACATAATGAATTCTAACGAAGACGTTCTTGAACTCAAACTTACTGGATGAACACCACCATTTTGATCTTCCTTGCTATGCTACGAATAAGTATCGAAGGAGGTGTGGGCTCTTCGATTCGGAAAGGAAAGAACTTTTTGTGTGAGAGTTCTTGAGAGGAGAAGAATGCAGAGTAATTTTCTTTCTCTTCGAAAAAAAAGAAAAAAAAAAAAAAAAGTACTATTTAGCAAAGACCTCCCTATTTCTTGGTGTGTGCGTGAGAGTGAAGTTAAAATAACTTCCCATTATAATGCATAATAACTCCCTTTAATTTAATCTAATTATATTAAATCATATTTAATATAGTTAAATTAAATTAATTAAATTATAGGATGGTTCAAAAATAGAAAAATTATTAAAAATAATTATAAATATAGCAAAATTTTACTTTCTATTTTGTGATGGATTACGATAAACTTAGATAAACATCTATCCGTGTCTATCTGGTAAAGTGATGATGCGAATAGATGTCTATTTAAGCTTATCGCGGTCTATCAGAAATATAAAGTGAAATTTTGCTATATTTGTAAATAGTTTGATATTTTTTTATTTATAATAATTTTCCTTAAACTATATATTAAACCATATTTAATAAATAAATAAATAAAATTAATTAATTTACAAATTAAATTAATTAATTTACTAATTAAATATCACATATTCAATTTAATTTGAATCATATTCTAACTATAAGCTAACCCCTCTCGGGCTAGTGAGCGGGCGAGGCCTCTTTGTTCAAAACCCGAAATTAGCTCTTAAAAAAGTACTTTATATACTTACCCTAAAGATGGGAAGGAGTGAAGAATGAATCAATTTCATCTTGTGAAGATATGTTCCCAGCTCCTTACTCAGATAAATCCCCAAAATGATAGACTTATTAAGTCGGCAATCTGGCTACTTTCATCGAAGGATTGTCCTCATAAACAGGAATGCATAACTCACTCAGGATTAAGGTTGAGTCACTTATGGTCAAACTATTAGATGTTAATTTTTTCAATTATCAGCATCATAAAGATAAATTAAACATTTCATGGTTCGGTCTAAGATTAAATTGTTTATAACACTTTACAACTCTTATAACAATTACAAATTGGGTTGTATCCATAGTGTCACCATGATAAGATACCCAACCTTATCCCTATATTACTAACTTTTTTTGTTATTACTTAAGCATGATCCAACCTTGTATATCAACCACATACATGTTTGAGTTTACATACCCAACGTGATTATTTTATTGAGTTAATGCAAAACCAAATAAAACAACTCATTATTTTATTAATCAATAATTAATTTGTATTTACAAGGATTATAAACTATAAGAACCCTAAGAGATTTAGGACACCAATCTTATACATGTCATGAAATGCATGTTTTAAGACTATATTTTGATACTTTTCCTTAATAAAAGTGGTCTTTTGTATGTTAGATACACAAATTGTGTTCTTAACGAGTAAAATGGTTAAGTATAGGTCATTTGGATGCTTAAAATGTATTTTTAACAGCTTGGGCCATTTTTATGAGTTTTTACATAAGTTTTCGACTGTTTCGCAGAATTTGCCAGTGATGTGCCTGCATTGCCAAAATTTGTTGCAGCCACATCAAAATCCTAATTTCCAGAAGTTGTGCCCAATCATCTGCAATTGTGAAATACTTGGTTTTCAGTCGTTCTTCAGTGCTAAGATCTAATTACTATTGTTGGGGTTTATACCCTAAACTCGTGGGTCTGTACTTTTCTAAACAAATATTATTTATTCAATAAAATAATTGTGATTTTATTTTCACTTTAAGAGTTGACTTTTAGACTTGCATAACTCAATCCATTAAACTAAGATCCAAGGTTATTCAGTGTAACTTGAACAGTATGTGGTTGAAATACAAGTGGATCATGTTCAAGTAATAAACTAAATGATCTATAGTACATGGATAAGGTGTAAGGTTGACATCCACACGTAGCGGAAGATTTTAAGAGAACCAAACACTATAATTTAATTTAGATAAAAAAAAGCTAGTACATTTGGCATATAATTATAATGTTACGAAGACATTCTACTGCAAACTTAGGCTAAACATGCTATGAAAAATTAAATATTCTAAATCTATGATAAAATTACAGAGAATAAAATATCATACCTTCGTTGTGACTTTGGTGGATTTTCACCAACTCCTTTGGAAAAATATTTCTTCTCTGCACAATCTCTGCAAATTGCGCAAGAACATCACCACTTGGATTCATCAATAATCTCCTTTGGGAAATATGAAGCAGGATTGTGGGATCCTAATTTGTTTTTGGGAAATTCTACAAGGAGGGATTGGGAGAGATGAAATAACCTCCCTTGGAAACCTATTTCCTCTCTATCATACAAAAGGGACAAAGAAGGCCAAGAGTGACCTAGTTTCATTTCGTTAAGCATGGAATATATATAGAAAAAACCATCGTGGACCCACGTATAATAACTGAAGTATTAGTTATTATTATTTAATAAATCAAATTCAATTTAATTGATTAATTTATTTATATCATATTTAAATAAATATCTCAACATCATTATAGTTTTAATTCAATCAATTTAATTAAATCAAATTTAATCAACTCAAATTAAATAATTAATTAATTCACCAATTAATTAATCACTAAATTGAGGGCTCGTTTGAATTGACTTAAGAAAAAAGTATTTTTAAAAAAAGTCGTTTTTATTTAAACTCTTTTAATAAAAATTGCTGAGAATACATTTCAAAATCTATTTTCAGTGGTTGCCAAACACTTCAATTTTTTCTAAAATGATTTATTTTTTAAATTAAACACTTGAAAATGTATTTTAAAGATACCATAAACATCATATATTTAATTTTATCTCTATAATTGAATCATATTCAATTATATTTCTCTCAAATAACCTATAGTTTTAATATGCATTCAATTCATATTAAATTTAATATTTGAACTCCTTCAAATATTTAATTCTCCCATAAATTAAAATTTGAATCAAACTCAAAATAAATTTATACTATAAAGTTAATAAACTTTATATTATAATGTACTCCATATACATTATATTGTTTCCGTGAGTAAATTTAAACATTTCAAATTATTATAATTACCTCAATACCCTTTACAAACTACCAGTGGGACCTAATGAACCTACAGATCAGAAACTCCAACAATATGAGATTAATTGGTTAATCTCATTAACTAAGTTAATCAATATTCGTTAACTGTGGGTAAGATCCACAGTTGAACTCTTCTCACTGCAAATATATTTTTGTGTCCACGGACATAAACCAATAACAACAAGTTAGTTCTTCACGAGTGTTTGTAACAACAATTGGGTCAAAATTACCATTTTACCCTAGATTACCTCTACATCCTTAAGTACCAGTGCTCTTTTAATGAACAACCTGTTTATGGTCCAACCACTAAACAGAAACCCCTCTCGTGCCATTAAGGGGGTAGGGCCCTTTATTCAAGACCTAGATACACAACTTAAAGGGAACACTCATCTACTTCCTTAAAGCAGGAAATGAGTGAATCCCATCTTGAGTGATTATGTTCCTAGCTCCCCACTCGGTCTTGTCCCCAAAATGGTAGGTTTATTGAGTCGGCAAATCGACCACTTTCACCCATACAAATCAAAGTACAATCCCTTGTGAATAGGAGTTCATAACCCACTCAAGATTAGATTAAGTTGTCTAGGTCATCCTAGTGAAATAGAAACCTAATTAGTCAACGGTGTTACAGCTAATGGTTACTATTTCACAGTCCGGCCTTATGTAAACTCATTGCATAGGATACCCCGACTCACATGTTCTTATTTCCTACACGAACTCATTGGATCATTACATTTGTATCAAATACAAAGTGGATTGTAACCATAGTGTCACTAGGATAATGTACGCAGTTCTATCCCTATATTATAGACCCTTTAGGCTGTATTTTTAACATTGATCCCGGTATGTCTCCATATACTGTTCAAAATTCATTCAACGACATAGGATGTTAGTTTATTGGATTAGGGTAATTTAGGCAAGATAAACATAATATAAACAATAACACTTTATTAAGTAAAAAATTTCGATAACATTTTATTAATGTTCGGTCATATGTAACATTTACTATCTACAAGTTTTAGGGTATAAAACCCAACATAAGGTTGAATGTCTTATCTTGATAACACTATGGATACAACATGCTTTGTAATCATTAGAACCAATGTGATCCAAATCATTCATATGAAGACATGCAAGTGCGGGTATCTTATACAAAGTTGTAGTTTGCTTGCATCCAGTGCAACGCGAATAATTTGTCTTCAAGACAGCGCTTAAAAGAAGCGTACCTCAACTATCTATTGAAGTTTCCACAATATCTTGAGGTTTTTAATTATTTCAATTCATAAGTTTTGTTACACCATTTTTTTGTTGAATATTATACGTTCAAAATATTGTTTCAAGTTGAGATATAATTAGTTTGCTAATGTATTCGATTTACATTATATCATTTTTTCCTAACAAAAATATATAATATATATTAGTGTTAGTAAACTCCAGTTATTTTTAGAAGACTGCGCTGAAGTGACATGCAATAAAACTGAGAAGTATATATACATACTCATGCAATACAATGATTGGCAGAATGAGCACAATAACTCTTTTTATTGATCGTACTTTCTTCGTTTTGTACTATAATTTTCTTTATAAATATTTTCCTTTTTTAGAAAAGATGCTATTATGACAAACAATTAAATATAAAATAGTACCCATATTTCTTAAAATAAGGAATATCTATTTTTTACTCGAACTTTTGGGTCAAAATGATTGTTCAATGGAGAAATTTCTAACACCACGACATTGTAAATACTTCTTTATATTATCTTCATTAATTGTTACAAACCATAAAAATATTTATGAATTATCTACAAAATAATATATAGTTTCATAACACGTAAAATAATCGATAAAAATAGCAAGTATTTTGGAGTTTAGTAGTATTAAAAAAAAAAAGAAAATTTGTGACGAGTAACGATTTAAGAATATAATTTTATAAACATATTTTCAACCTTTCAAATCTTTTATATATACTAAAAGATTTTATTTATTTGATATATTTTTTTCTTCTTTTAGATTTTTATAATTTAATTTTTTTTTAGAATTATAATTTAAGAAGTTTTACGTACTTTCTTCCTTAAAAAATTTAAATTGTCCTTATTTTTTTTACTCTATTTTCTTTTTAGTTTTTAGTTTTTTTTCTTTTCCTTTTTTATTTTTTTTTTCTCTTAAGAACAAAAATTGAATTTGAACTTATTTTATTTTAACTCACTATATTCTCTTCTTATCCTTTAATTTTTTTTGTGGTAATTTTTTAAAACTAAGTTTATTAGCAATATATCAATAATATATCAGTATATCATCAACGAAAGTATAATTTTTTTAAAATTAATTGGTTGAAAAATATTGTACTTACTTCAAATAAATTGGTTGAATCTTTTTTTCAAATTAATCGATGAGAGGAAAAGTAACAAAACCAGAATGAAATAAAAATTTTTAGAAAATTGAATAGTGAAAAGACATGAGTGTATCAACGATATATCAAACTTAAGAGAGTAGTGTATCAAGGAATACCAAGTATATCAAATGTATCAGATGTATATCAAATTATCATGCAGACTGGACCTATAAAAATAATAAATCAAGTTATAGATCTAATATATTTTGTTTTACTCTTTTTCTAATATACTAACAAAATTTGGCAGTTCAACAATTATGATAAGGGCTCCATATTACCTCAAATTGAAGTAATTTGACTCGTTATCAAATTATATATTATTTCTAAGTAAGCCACGTGGCGATGGATCCTTCAACAATCTGTATCTTTAGCTTATCTCAATTCAAAGAGCAAACTATCGTTTTAGGCATCTCCATCTCTTCATATTCGAATCTACTTCCCCTTCCCTACACTCGCTTCTATCTTTATCCAATCAACCACCTAATCTACTGCCGTCCATCACCCATCAAATCAATAAACTTTCAATCCAACGGCTCATAACAGGCGACTTGCTTTGTTCCGGTGCTCAATCGCACGATACAAATAATAATTAATTAATCGCCCATGTTCTACCTTGCTTGCCTTCTTCTTCCTCTCGATTCAACTAATTTTCGGTTGTTAGTATTTTGCTTTTCGGACAATTCTTCGAACAAATCGGTTCAGTTCTCAATTCTCACCAGCTGATTTCTGGAATTTGTAAGTTTTCCATCATTTTCCCTCCATTTCTTTTCCATTTCCCCTCCTTTTTTCCTTCAGAATCTTCGATTTCGGTTTTCTTCTTCGTTGTCACCTCCCTCTTACGCCCTCCGATTTGTAATCAATGGAGATGGCTATGGAGTTGGAAGATTCGTTTCGAACGTTTTGCTTTCCTTTACCCGCGTCTCGCTCACCGAAGATGGAAGGACTCCGCGGTTTTCGATTAAACCATTACGAAGTACGCTGCGAATATGTATACCTACGCCCTTTTAAGTTTTCTTTAGGGTTTCATTAATTTCTTAGGTTTTGGATGTGTTCTGGTCTTCATTTTCGAGGATTCTCTTTCGATTCTGAGCATATTTGTTGAATTTCGTTCAGTTTGAAGATTGATTGTTCTTGTTGGTGGACTCCTCGAAGTTTTCTTGGTCGGTGAAAGTTCTTCGCTCTTGTTAACAGATATCGTGTTTGTCACTCTGGTTTTGAAATATTTGTTTTCGATTATTAGTGCTTTAGGGTTTCATATGGCTCTCAAAGGCTGTTGTTTCTCTTCGAATCCCTCCATTCTTACTTGCTGAACTACAAAAAAAAAAAAAAAAAAAAAAAAAAAAAAAAAAAAAAA